>VYZM01020544.1:239463-322575 GCA_013398915.1 Dromas ardeola
AGAGAAGGGCCACAAAGATGATCAGGGGGCTGGAGCACCACTGCTATGAGGACAGGCTGAGAGAGCTGGGGTTGTTCAGTCTGGAGAAGAGAAGGCTCCAGGGAGACCTTAGAGCCCCTTCCAGTATCTAAAGGGGCTACAGGAGAGATGGGGAGGGACTCTTGATCAGGGAGTGGAGCAACAGGATGAGGGGTAATAGTTTTAAACTAAAAGAGGGTAGATTTAGATTAGATATCAGGAAGAAATTCTTTACTATAAGGGTGGTGAGACACTGGAACAGGTTGCCCAAAGAAGTGGAGCTCCCATCCCCGGAAGTGTTCAAGGCTATGTTGGACGGGGCTTTGAGCAGCCTGGTCTAGTGGGAAGTGTCCCTGTCCATGGCAGGGGTGTTGGATCTAGGTGATCTTTAAGGTCCCTTCCAACTCTAACCATTCTATGATTTTATGATATAGAAAATCTAGCTGAAGTTAGAACTGGATGCTACAGCAATATAGAGTACCAGGCAAGGTCTTCTAGGCTTAGTGGAAAAATAGGGGAGAAGTGTTTTTCTTCAAGTCTCACAAGAGGTTTGTGGTTATTTTGATTCCAGTGCCAACAGCATGATTTCTTGGCAATGTTATATCTATATGTATTATATGTAACTGGTTCCTAGTCAAAATGGCATAACTTAAATGGGAAAAGTGACAAGAGAGGGCATGGGTTCTAAGTCAAGAACATACGGGAATTCTGCTGCAAACAAGGATTGCTTGGTGTTCTAAAGCAGTTTCTAGTGGCTGTACTGACCTGGAGATGAAAGGCAGTGTATAAGAGTCTAAGATGATTATGAAACTTGGTGCAACAAAAGCTAATTTAGTTGAATTTTCTGTGAAACTGATGAATGTTGTTATAAACATGCTAGACCCTATTCTCCTGTTAGGTTTCAAAGAATCATAGAACATAGAACCGTAGAACAGCACAGATTGGAAGGGACCTCAAAAGATCATCTGGTCCAAACTTTCATGATAAAGGGACCCTAGATGAGAATATCTAGCATCCTGTCCAGTTGTGTCTTGAAAATCTTCAGGGATGGGGGCTCCACCACATCCCTGGGGTGAAAGATGAAACCTTTCGTGGTGCAACTTGTACCCTTTGACCTTTGTCTTCTCCATGTGGCTTCTTGTGAAGAGAGCGCCTCCGTCCTCTTTGTAGACATCCTTTAAGTACAGTAATATACAGTAAAATACAGTAATACTGTACTTAATACTGAAATCCCCCTGAGCCTTGTCTTCTCCAGGGAGAGTAGACTTAACTCCTTCAGTCTTTCCTCATAGGTCAGTTTCTCCAGGTCTTTGATCATATTTGTGGCCCTTCTTTAGACCTCTTCGGTCTATCCATATCTTTCTTGAATAGTGGGGACCAGAACTGGACACAGTACTCCAGGTACGGTGGGATGATCACGTCTCTACCTCTGCTGGCAATATCCTTGTGGATGCAGCCCAGGATCCCATTTGCCTTTGTTGCTGCAGTGGTGTGCTGCTGACTCCTCTTCAGTTTACTGTCCACCAGGACCCCCAGGTCCCTTTCCAATCACACAGGTCTCAGTCTGTACCAGGCTCTTTGATTATGTCGTCCCCAGTGCAGGACCTTGTGCTTGTTTTTGTTAAACCTCATATAGCTGTTGGTTGCCTGCCCAGGTCTTTCTGTAAGATGGCTCTCCCTTCTGATGTGTCCTCCTCACCACCCAGTTTAGTGTCATCAACAAGCTCGGTGAGGGTGCGTTTAATCCCATCATCCAGATTATTTATGGAGATATTGAACAGCGCAGCGGCCAGTATGAATCCCTGGGAGACCCCACTTGTGACAGGCTGCCAGCCTGAGTAAAAACCATTGATCACCACCCTCTGAGTGCAGTCCGTTAGCCAATTGCCTACCCGTCTCCCAGACCACCCATCCAGTCTGTATCTTGCCATTTTGTCTAAGCAGAGACTGTGGAAAACAGTGTTGAACACTTTGATGAAGTCCGGGTCCCCATGTCGACAGAAAATATTATTTTGTGGTAGCATGTGATCAGGTTAGTCTGGCACAGTTTGCCTTTGGTAAATCAGTGTTGTAAGCCAAATAAATTCATACTCAACTCAACATATGTATGTTTTATATTTTCGTGTGCTGGCATATTTGTGCATTAAACCCCATTCTCCCAAAAGCTATGTTCCCTTTCTCTCAGAGTAGAACAGCCACTACCCAGCTCACAAGATGGAGGAGAACAAGCAGTCTATAACCTTCAGTGGGCCCAAGTACATTTAGCAGTGTAATATACTCTAGAGCTGGTAGTATCTTCCGGAATGGGTACAGTGACATAACTCATATAAACAGACCTTGTACTTTTATAGTTTGCTATTATGCGCTCCACTCACACTGAGTATACTCACTAGCTTTATCTACATGAATTTCAGAAATATGGCCTCATTCGAACCATAAAAGTAAGGTAACGGAAGATAAAAAGTGTTTTAACAAAGTCAAGGACAATGAAATCAAAATGTTGATACAAGATGGGGAAAAAAATCTCCCAGTTTTTCTCTCCCTTGTTATGGATTTGGACAACACTGCATATGCATGTCCTTCCATTTAGCACCAAATCAATTAAAATATCTTATATTCTTGTCAAGTAACTTTTTAAAGTATTTGAGATTCAAAACAAGACTTCTTGTAGTTGAAGTGTATATGGACTGATGTGAAGAGCGACACGCTGGAATCATAAAGATGTGTAGGCTCCTAAATCCTATCCAGCACTTACTCTATCTTATAACCAGGAATTGTAGGTCTTAATCCTTATCTTTTACAGAGAAATAGGAATTAATATCGAATAAGCAATCCCTTGCTTTTGTCTTTGGAGTGAAAAGACCACTGAATCTTCTGGCTGACAGTCAGGTGGCAACAGTCTTTCCTTTTACTTGTAGCGTCTGGATGTCGCATGGCTTCATGAGGACAGAATCATTATGAACTGCACGCACAAAAATGAGAAAATAACCTCATCTATCATGTAACAATCCGAACAATTATCTGTGCACCCAAAGCACTTCCCTTCCACCCACTTCCGCAGATGTTTCTGCGCTTGAAAGGACCAGCAAATTCTTATCTTGAAATAACATGACATGTCAGCTTGGAGCGTTTGCCCATCAAGCTTAATATTTTCTCTGTTTTAGGGGTTAAGTCTAGCTTTTAAGAGGAAAGAGCCACAAGCCATGAATGACGACAGGGAAATTCCTTCCTGCTTTCTCTGCCCATTGACTTACATCTCAAAACAGGACAGGAAAATGAAAAATACCTGTGTCTTAATAGGACTTCTTTAAAGCAAACACCATGTGACTTACCTGGCTGGCATGCCCCCATTCTCCATTGCCACTGGAATGATCATCACCTCTGACAAGCAACTGGGATACTGGCATGGCTGGGTTGGTTTACTGGCATCTGACCCCCAAAATATGCCATTCTCCTGCTGGAAGAAGGCTGCTCCCGACAGCTTAATTCTCACTATTACCCCCCGACAGCCCCATGCTGCTGTCACAGCAATGCTGACCTCTCTACAATAATCAGTGGTAAGTTCCTTACCTTATCTATGGCAAAAACTGAAAACGAGACAGAGAATCCTGAAGTCTCCCCAGAGCTCTTACACCCAGGGAAAAACTTTTCCTTGAGAAAGGGATGTTCGAGCCAATAACTCTGGCTTTACAGTTGCAGTGCTTCTCTCCTGCAAAGCCCCTGGAGCTGTGAACCAAATGCCAGGATGTCCATGAAATCCTTACCCAGCAAATATCTCATTGACCTCAATGGCCACTTATTCATAAGATGATGCTTCACTGGGATATGAGAGATCTAAAAATATCTTTATTCTACTTAAATGCAGCCAGCTTTGGGGTGTCAAGATACAGAGGAATAAAGATGTTGCAGATATCAAACGACAGAATAAAATTAGAAAAAAGACAATGTAACTGATACTTGAAGAACAAATGTTTATCTTTAAGAGAACTCTGCAAGAATTGTGCTTGAAATCTTTTTTTGTCCTTTTTAGCTAACTGTTAATTAATAAGTACATAATGATTTAAGTTCCAGAGGGTCTAGATGGTCGGTTTCTGCTCCTTGTGCCCCACACATGTAACTGTTATGCAAATAATTGCAGCATACAGATATTTATCCACATTAAAATCACCAGAGATTTGAAAACTGCACAATGCTTTTCTCTAGAACTAACAATACTTGTAATTTTCACTTTCTTCCTCCATCTTATGCAACGTGGAGAGTGCTGAGGCAGTCACATATTTTTAATATTGGTTTAGAAGAGTCCTGTAAATATTCTGCAGAATAGTGAAACCCAAATTCCATGGACTCACATCAGATGAGATATCTTCACAGAGCCCACCGTGACCATGAAAATCAATAAACTACATTGAAATTAATAGACTGTGAAGGGCAAGATATAGACCCCTGGTTGTATAGAAGCAATCAGTGTCCTGTCTTCTTCGTGGATTAAGAAGACTTCTTCCAACATCTATTGCTGCTCTTGAGATGGTTGGGTTGGGCTCATTTAGCACTACCAGCGAGATCAATCAGGAGGGGATGTCAGGTCTGGTCTCTCCAGTAGAAATGTCAGGGGCAGTTTTAGGTAAGCAGGATGCAACTGAATGCAGTTTTATTGCTGTAAGTAGAGTGGATATGGATATTCTCGTCTATTCTGGGAAAAAAAGACTCAGAGAGGGGTATTAAGCTATCAGTCATTGCAATGGACATGCAATGTGTCTTGGTGCTTGTTTGAACAAGGTTGTATGGGAAAGAGAAACAGAGTGCTATTGCAGGCAGAAGCTGGGTTTTTTTTTAGCTCTGGCATTAATTTTTCACCCTGTGTTCCTTCTCTTCAATTTCTAGGAAGAAAAGAAACAGAGCTAACCATGCAAATGTCCCTCTGCTCTGCCTCCAGCTATAGGCTTAAGAGTTATAAACTTAACAACGCTGAATTGTAGACAACCCCCCTCCAATACTTTCTGGCTCAGTGGCTCTGTGAAGACCTCTTTGAAGGTGCATCTCTTTAAAAAGCCTCTGCGGCAGCACAACAGAAGCGTTCGCTGCTAAATATAGAAATGCACTTGCTTCAAGTGTGGTTTGTTTGCTACAGGTTCACGTTTGGCACAGATTTTAAGGAGAAGCAGTAAGAGGAGAAGAAGGAAAGGAAAGTCTCGGTCAGTAAAAGTGCCTGTTGAGGGTAGAAAGGCTTGGGCTAGTGAGGCTGGGCTACTGTCCAGCAGTCTGGTGTGGCCATGGGAAGGTAAACGCATGGTAAGACATATTAGTTGGAGGGTTTTTTAAATTCACCTCAGCCAAATATTAACCCTATCACTTAAAACAGTGGCAAAATGGTGTCTGAAAACACTGTGTACAACTCACCATATTTGAAGAAACACATGTTCAGACCAGAAGGAGTGGCGGAATAAAAGGAAATGTTATATGGGAAGGTAAGAGCAGGTAAGTGAAAGCTGGGGTTGGAGTCTGAAAGAATTAAATACATCTCAGGAAAATAATCACTATACAGCAATTTTATCCTTCTTTTAAGCTGTAAAGGATAGGCAACATGAGTTCAGGAATCTGAGCTTTCCTACCCCATTTCCCACAGGAAAATGGACCCCTTTCTGATGGTTGCAAACAGGAGTGACATTTCCCTGTGTTATTTTTGCTTTTGAGGAAGCCTTGCACTCTCAGCTATGGTTGTGTCTGGGTCTGGGAGCAGACATTTTAAGGCAGGTGGAAAAAATGAGATTGCTTCAAGCATTCACATTGCTCACAAGTGTTTCCTATCAGATCCCCATCTTGAGCAGAAGCAGAGCTTTTAGTCTGTTGGGGAGAGGAAAAAAGGCTAAGGCAGGTAACTTCTGAGGGAAATGAAGAACAGAATTTGCGGAGTTTTTCTTCCTGTTTAATATTGGTGCAATGTTTCCTTGTGTTCATGTGGGACTGGCACTGAAAAACCAGACATTGGCACTTGCCTAATACCACATGGAACTGGCTTCCTGGCTCCTCAGTGCAGGACTTCTGGGAGGTAATTCCATTCAAACCCAAGAGACTTAGGAGTCTAATGGGACTTCACAGAGTTAAAGCAATGAGCCACAAGTTTGTCAGCAGGTCCCTGGGTTTCTGAGAGTTAGAGCACCTCTCCTATGAAGACAGGCTCCTCTCCTATGAAGGCAGTTGGGGTTGTTCAGTCTGGAGAAGAGGAGGGGAGGGGAGGAGAGGAGAGGAGGCGAGGTGAGGCGAGGTGAGGCTCCGGGGAGACCTTTCAGCAGCTTTCTAGTATCTGAAGGGCCCTTACAAGAAAGCTGGAGAGGGATGTTTTACAAGGGCACATAGTGATAGGATGAGGGATAATGGCTACAAACTGGAAGAGGGGAGGTTTAGATTAGATATCAGGAACAAATTTTTCACTCTGAGGGTGGTGAGACACTGGCCCAGGCTGCCCAGAGAAGCTGTGAATGCCCCATCCCTGGAGGTGTTCAAGGCCAGGCTGGACGGGGCTTTGAGCAACCTGGTCTGGTGGGAGGTGTCCCTGCCCAGGGCAGGGGGATGGAATGAGATGATCTTTAAGGTCCCTTCCAACCTCAACCATTCTAAGATTCTATGAATGCGTCCCCTCCCAAGCACCACAAGCCCTTCATCCCACTCTCCTAACCATGTGTTATCCCATTTGGATGTTAATTGCACGGAAGCAGGACCTTTTCAGAGGTGCAAACCATCCTTCCTGTCACGCAGCAATTTGGTGTCTTGCTCTGATTCAGAGCTGACATATCATGCTCGTACCTTGCGAAAGACGGTGAGCAACTGCTGATGGTTTCATGTCTCTGTGCAATATGCACTATAACCTCCTTTACATCACCCATGTGTTAATCCTGTTCACACCCGCATATTCTCAATGAGTGGTTTAAATGTATGAAAGTGCAGAGCATTTGTTATGAAGAGAATATAACAGAGGGATTGACTCCTCACCATCTCTTCCTATGCAAGAACGGGGGCCATCAGGTGAGGATCATGGGAGACATAGTGAAACCAAGAGGAAATGATTCTTCGTGCAAGGGCAGGAGATCAGTAGACTTCCCTGCAATGGGTGCTTGGGTGAGAAACTGCATGGGTTCAAGGGAAAAATATTTGGAAGATGAAAATAGACTAGACTAGACTAGACTAGAAGAAAAAGGGAAGGGAAGGGAAGGGAGGGGAAGGGAAGGGAAGGATAGGGAAGGGAAAATATTTTCCCTTCTAGGCTGAATACACAATCTTTTTTGGCACTTTTAAATACTTTGGNAGGGAAGGGAAGGGAAGGGAAGGGAAGGGAAGGGAAGGATCAAAACCTGTTAGAATGTTAAGGGTACAGGGCATACATTCCTACCTTGCTCCTACTATTCTCTGAGCATCTACTAATGGACATATTTTCTATGCAGATGAACTCCCAGCACTGGGGAACTGGTGGAAGCTAGGTCAGTGGTGTGAAGGGAATGAGCTGGACACACAGCCTGTGTGGTCTGTGTGCCTGTCCTGCCATGCTGGCTGGGCCCCTGTCATGAACAGTGTGGCTGTCCATATGCCCTGAGATTTAATATCAGTTACTTGTGTTTCTGTGTGTAGTTTGAAATGTCATGCTCCAAGTACTATTAAAAGAGTATCTTTTACTAAGTAGGGTACTTTGTCTTTTTTTTTATTTTTTTATTTTTTTTTTTTGTCTCTTCTCTTCTTTAGCTTATTTTGGTATTTGTTATGAAAAAAAAATCCATCACAATTAGTTGCCTTGGCTACTAATGATTTTCTTGTATTCATATATAGCTTCGTGTATTTAAACATAGCACCTAATCTATCTGCTTTGTGTTGCTTAATGTGACAAGGCCCTAAGCTGCAGTGAGTTGGTGGTTACAGTTTTGATTACACTAATGGCATCTTCAATTTGGTCTGGGGGGGGTGTGTGGTGGTGTTGTTTTTCTGCAAGTAATATTTAGCAGAGGGACTTGATGAGATCACATTGAACCTCATGTACTGTTTACAGCGTGCCATGGGAGGAACTATTCTCTGGCGACTGTATGATTAAAGAAATGAAGGCAGCTATGTCTGCGTGCAGGTGTCTGGTACCTGGGAACTCGCAAGGCGATGGATTTCTGCTATGAGTTACAACTAAAAACAAAAGGAGGTGCCCAGCGGCGCTGGCACCCCATACTGCCAGCCACCTGCAAAGGCTCTGAGCAGATCCTGATGTCTGAATAAACAGTGCGTTTTTAGGCAGTCATTTCCAAGTAAGAATCAAGTTATCTGGCAAGACATGTCTGTTCACTATGATTTACTCCAGGTCACATCCAATGTCTATAATGGGGCCAGGAGCTGTGCCCGAGTCCCCCTGACAGGCCAGAGGTTTTCGCAAAGAAACAACTTACTGTCTTGGAGTCGCATGCTCAAGGAAACAAATATTCAGGGGGGGTTTATGATGGTCTCTCTAATGGTGAGGCTGGGGTGATTAATCATAGAATGGTTTGGGTTGGAAGGGACCTTAAAGATCACCTAGTCCCACCCCCCTGCCCTGGGCAGGGACACCTCCCACTAGACCAGGTTGCTCAAAACCCCATCCAGCCTGGCCTTGAACACCTCCAGGGATGGGGCATTCACAGCTTCTCTGGGCAGCCTGTTCCAGTATCTCACCACCCTCAGAGTGAAAAATTTGTTCCTGATATCTAATCTAAACCTCCCCTCTTCCAGTTTGTAGCCATTATCCCTCATCCTATCACTATGTGCCCTTGTAAAACGTCCCTCTCTAGCTTTCTTGTAAGGGCCCTTCAGATACTGGAAAGATGACGAAAGGTCTCCCTGGAACCTTCTCTTCTTCAGGCTGAACAGCCCCAACTCTCTCAGCCTGTTCTCACAGCAGAGGTGCTCTAGCCCTCTGAGCATCTTCACAGCCTCCTCTGGCCTCATGTCCTTTTTATGTTTGGGGCCCCAGAGCTGGATGCAGTACTCCAGGTGGGGTCCCACCAGAGCAGAGTAGAGGGGCAGAATCACCTCCCTCGACCTGCTGGCCACACTGCTTTTGATGCAGCCCAGGGTACAGCTGGCTTTCTGGGCTGTGAGCAGCTATGCCCATGTTAATTTTGCATCAGTTATGGGAAAGAAAGGAGCTCGCTAAGGAGTTATGGCTTGACATTTTCAGTTGGAAAGAGACTAAGGGAAGAGTCTGTGTAGTCGGGTGCCTGAAGGCAGTTTTGTAGTTTGGTGAAGTGACCCCCCGGCCTCAGAAGTGAGACACAGTTGTCGTTCCAGCTGAAGTCAGTGGGAGTTGGGGATGCTCGTCGCCTTTGAAAATCAAGTCATTTAGCCTCAGTAAAGGGAGGTGAAAATAAATGAGAGAGTATCTTTTCTTCAAAACGATACCACAAGTGTTGTTCATTTGGTGCCTGAGACCTCCTGCCAGCAGCACCTGTGCCACCAGCTCTGTTCTTTGGCTTTGCACAACTCCAATTTCACATCATTTGAAGAAAAGTACAAAAAAGCTCTATGTGCATATGGTGTGTGTGCCGGGTGAAACTATTACCATGAGAGCAGGCAGGAGCAATGTAAAGGCTCTGCTACGTACGTGCCATGTTACGTATCACTGGTGTAACTCATCCATCATGCTTAGAAATAAACACAATACTTTGGTGAATGGGAGCACAAAGCAATAGAGATCTCAGCAGCAGGGATGGATCCATCCTGGCTATAAGTATTGCTTGTTGAATCACATGTTAAATTTTTGCCCTTGAACACTTACTCATAGCTTTGTTTGGTCTTGATTGGCTCTGGAGACAAGATTATGCCTTGGTCAAGGCTCGAGACTGGTCAGAGAAATAAATTTGCAGCATGAAATCTTAGCCCTGCTGAAGTAATGAGGAGTTTTGTCGTTAAACTGAATGAATTGCACCCAAAGCAAAGAGGGGCTGTTATAGACCCTTAGCAATTCCCTCATCTCATCCTCATAACATATGTCTGAACCCAATACAAAATGTCAAAAAGGCATAGCATTAATTTACTACTGGACAGCATGCTAGTTAACTACTTGAAATACTTAATGGAACCATTGGATCTTGCATTATATTTCCAGTTCAAACTTCATTGACTTGCTCGCACCTTGCTATGCCCTTTACCACAAAGGATATTCTTATGGCCTTCTCAGGAGGTTTTTTTCACTTATACAACATTTGTTTCTTTTTTTTTTTTTTTCAGGAGTAAAGGGGATTTTAATAGCATGTTTCTACTTTGAAAGGTAATCCTTTGAAAAAGTCATGTTCGTTCTGAGCAAAGTTGCTCTCCATGGCCTTTCAGTTATGTCTGTTCATGGAGATGATCCTACTCCTTTGCCTTGCAGAAATGATCTAGACTTTGGAAAATGGGGTAATGCTTTCCTGGCTTTCCTTAATTATCCAAGCTTTTAACTAAAGGTATGTCTACATGGTCGAGTGGAAGCTCATGCAGAGAACCTAGTACTCATTAGTTTATCTCGTTAGCAGTTGCTAGACCAGCTAGTGGGGCTCTAAAGCAGGAGCCTTTACATTAATGCTACTGATTGCAACAACCAAACCCTGGAGACGGGTTCAAGGCCCGACAAGCCTGTTGCTCCAGGTAAGGTCGGACCTTCTACAAGTCTCATCCAGGGGTAGGCTTGGGAAAATAGTGCATATAGTTAGAAGCAAAGCCTTGAACGTGTAGTGGCCTCATATCTACTCATCCCCAGTTTCCCAGTCTTCACTCCTCAGTCAATAAGGACAACAAGGCACTTTCCATGGGCAATTCAGTCTGGTTGAGGTGTGAACCAGTTGCTGCCTCCAGCCCTTACCACTGACAGCAGAGGGATCTCAGCACAATTGCTCCCTAAACTGCGATATTTAGGAGCCTACAGTCAGATGGGATGAAACCAGGACCAAGGGATGTGCCAGCCTTTACCCTGTGTCATAACTGCGTTTCTTCTCAGAACTGCTCTGAAATATAGATGTGCATAATTGCTTTTAAATAAATGTTTCAGTGTAGGTATAAAAAAATCTTAATGTCTGCAGCACTGCACTTATGATGAGCAGCCCTACAACAACTAAACAACAATTTGTGTATGTACCCAAGGCAAAAGGGGCTAGTAATAAGTTAGTGTCAAGCTTCTAGGGGATTAATATATGAACGTTGGGTTAAACACACTTTATGTTTAAAAACACTCAGGCAGCAGCTTTCTATGCAGCATGTTATTAAAATTGACATGAGTGACTATTAACTACTGTACATAAGCACACTCATGTCATAACTCATGCTTTATTATGCAACTACAGGTAAGTACATAAAAATTCAATGTAGTGTATTGCATCTTATTTAGATCACTGTTCCAGTGAAATATAAATTGTCACCAATAGATTTGCTCTCCTAGCAATTCCATAGTAAATTACAAACAGACTCAATGAAGCTAATCCTCTTGTAATTTATTGAACACATTTTTTCTATTAATATTCAAGGTGCATTTTGAAAAACATGCTACATAGTTCAAAGGAAAAAAAAGAACAAAAAAACCAAAAAACTAACCCAACATGTAACGTCTCATGAGGACAGGATTAAGTAGCTACTGACCTAGAACAGAATCACACAGAATCACAGAATGGTAGGGTTGTAAGGGACTTCTGGAGATCATCTAGTCCAACCCCCCTGTCAGAGCAGGGTCACCCAGAGCAGGTTGCACAGGAACGCGTCCAGGCGCGTTTGGAATGTCTCCAGAGATGGAGACTCCACCACCTCTCTGGGCAGCCTGTGCCAGGGCTCTGCCACCCTCAAAGGAAAGAAGTTCCTCCTCATGTTGAGATGGAACTTCCTATGTTCAAGTTTGTGCCCATTACCTCTTGTCCTGTCACTGGGCACCACTGAAAAGAGCCTGGCCCCATCCTCCTGACACCCACCCTTTCAGTATTTATCAGTATTGATAAGATCCCCCCTCAGTCGTCTTTTTTCCAGACTGAAAAGACCCAAGTCCCTCAGCCTTTCTTCATAAGCAAGGTGTTCCAGTCCCCTCATCATCTTGGTAGCCCTATGCTGCACCCTCTCCAGCAGTTCCCTGTCCTTCTGGAGCTGGGGAGCCCAGAACTGGACACAGTACTCCAGGTGTGGCCTCACCAAGGCAGAGTAGAGGGGGAGGATGACCTCCCTCCACCTGCTGGCCACACTCTTCTTGATGCACCCCAGGATGCCATTGGCCTTCTTGGCCACAAGGGCCCATTGCTGGCTCATGGGAACCTCTGCATTTAAACAACTTCAAGAGAGTGCCCTTCATCTATTGTGTTTAAGGATAAAGACTAGATGAGAGCACACATAAGAACTACCACAGCAAAGGGTTGCTTGATTTGTGTCCCCAGGGAAGCTCTGAGAAAGAATATTTCAAACATAGTGAGTGCCAAGGGAGTCTTTCCCTCCTGGTGTCTAGCAGTCAATAACCTGACTGAGTCAAAGTCTTCAAGACCATTGTACTTAGCAGATTCATGTATCTTCTGTAGATGTGTGTAAACCCCACATGGACAGTTTTCTACTTTTAGGTACAGTTATGTCCTGTGGCAATAAGTTGGCAGTTTGGTTATGAGCTTTCTGAAAAAGTAGCTTCACTTTTTGCTTTAAATCTAATGCTTGAGCATTTCAGTTGGTGTTTTTAATCCTTGTATGAAGAGAAAGAGAAAATAAATATTTCCAATTCATTTTCTCAAAACCATTCATGATTTTTTTCTGCCTTGACTTCTCTTCAACTGTCAGGTTCCTCTTTGGTTAAATGTGTACGCCTGTATAAATCAAATACTTTTCTTGCTGTTCCTGGAGTTCCTGGGAGTTAAAAGGAGAGGATATGAGGGCAGACTTTGGCACTGACTGTCCACGAAACAGCTGCAGTGCACTTACGGTTAACAAAATAAGTTTACTCCAAGAAGTGTTATACAAACTGGAAAGCTGAACATGGACAGAATTTCTCACTCATAAGGTGATGATATCTTTATCAGATGCCTGCTCTAATGTATCTGTGTAAATAATCTGATCAACATTAGAGTTAGGTAGGGATTAAATGAGACAACAATATTCTTCATGAATTTGGAAAGATTGTTTTATTTAAAAACACGTCAGCTGAAACAAAAACTTTACAGATCAAAAGAAATATGAAAAAAACCCCAGCATTCTAGAGAGAAACCTGGTAGATCACCATCAATGGTTAATCTTGATGTAGATAAAGAAGCAAGATGCTTTTTTGGGGCTACGTTGATAAGAACCATATATAACACTCTCCACAAATGATCACCAAATACAACAAATCGGTTTTGTCAATCATCTTGGCTGTTTTAAATAGCAATTTTGATGAAACAAATCCTGAGTTTATAACCAATGAAAGGTGATGGAGGTTAGCTAAAGCCTGTGGTCCCTTCTGTAGCTGTTCAGAGCAACCAGCTGCAATGTCAACTGCAGTGCTATATCCAGCACACACCAGATCTGCAGTGTTCCCTGGGATTCACGGAAATTATGTGCCAAAAATCCCAACAGAAATCCCTTGCAAACAGGCACTTCATCCTTCTCATTTCTCTGGAAAATCCCATCCACGGACCTTTTCAGCAGTACTGTCTTCGGCTGATTTCTGTGTTAATCTGAGTGCAGAAATGAGCTGTATATATTTATTTAAGGATAGCTGTAAAATATGCTGCAGAAAAGTGCCGTCAACTACTTAGTCTCTGTCCTTAGAGACATATTTTTATTGTTCATTTATTTATTTTAAAAATGTTCATTTCTGTATATACAGTAATATCATTATAACCCACTCAATTCAATTAGCAGCACCATGAAAAAGGGATGGAGGTTTTTGTTTGATTCAATTGTAAGCAAATGAAGCAGTAATAAACCCCCAATTAGCACTGAGGAAAATAGGCTGAAGAATTTTTTTCCCTAGCATTTCACTGTAAACAAAAATGTGTGGCTGGCATTCAAGAGGAAGGAAAATACAATTTAAAGACACTTTAAATCTTCAGTGATTAATGTCATGCCAAGTGACTCATTAAAATTCCCATAAAAATATGACCGCAGAAAAGAATTCTCTTCTGAAGAAAAAACAAACGTAATTAAGAAGACAGAGAGAAAAAGAACAGGGGAGGAATTACCAGCCAAAATCAAGCTAAACTAAGCTGCCAAATAACATGTTTTAATGGGGGCGACCAGACCCTTGTTGAGGCCATCAGACTGGGACTCAGGAGGAGTGCACCCAGGTCCCAGTGTTGGCACAAACCCTTTGTGTGACATCTGTCAAATTGCTCATTTGTGGCTTGGTATCTTGGGCATGAAGTGGAGATGATGACAATTCCCTTCTCCTGCCCTCGGACAGTCTTTTTGGTTTTGATTGAGGGCTTGCGGCAAATATGTAGAAGATTTAGCCTCAGGAGATGGTAAGATTAGAAGTGACTTTCTTGTGGTTTGATATCCCAAGATGTGGCTTGATTGCAAGGTATCGGAGGTGTTAGGACTTCTTCCCGTTTATAGCAAGTCTTGAGCAACAGATCCCGAAGTATCATGTCCTGTAATCTGAGGACAAACGTATTTACACACCTGTCTCATAGCATTGCAGCTTGAATTGATGTTGGGCTACCTTGCATCAGAGGCTTGTATTGCTGGTTGTCCTTTAGGGCTCTCACCTGCTTCTGACGTCATTTCTGCCATAGTGTACATTGCAGGACCAGGTTTTGTCAGGAGCTTGGCAGTGAGATCCCCTGCCCCCAACGCTCAGATATTTGTGCTGCAGCCCCCAGCCATTGGTTGAAGGTTTGGCTTTAACTGTGTTCAGCAGCATACATGTTAATTCGTACCTGGCTCCGGCACACTCTATGCTATTTTTGAATCAGGAAAAAACATCTTATTAAGGTGACAGGTGGTCTGGCACTGCAGAGACAGGGCTGTTGTGTGTCGCAAAAAAGAAAAAAAACAATAAAAAGTTATCTTAATTTCAGCATTTCCTCCTTGGTTAGTGAATCCTTCAGTTTGATTATCATGGCCAAAATGCTGATCACACTTGATTTCCCATTGGTTTGGGTTTTTTTAGGATATTTTGTTTGTTTGTTCCTGAAAAGGGAAAAAAGATATCTATCTGTTTTATAAGTGGTACCATGTACCACAGATGTCTTATGAGGATTCAATCTGAGAGAAATGCTTATTGAATGCAGAGTGCAAATAGGGAGGGAAGAAGGAAAGGGACCAAGTGCTATTTATAGCCTATATTCAAGTCATCCGGGCTAAGTATTGTGACTACTTGTCTCCATTGGCAGTGCAGGGACTCAGATTGGGAAGCTTAAACTGGGCTGTCCACACTGCTCTTGAACAGAAACGTCATGACTTTTGTATGTCTAAGCAAGGCACCTTTCTCAGCCTGCCTGATGTGGCCCCAGGACTCCCAAGCTACACCTAACACCAGCCAAGGTCTGTTGTTTGCTGCCAAGGTCGAGTGCATAGCACGCCCCGTGCCCAGAGCTGCATACCTGCCCCATAAAAACCAGGTGGGCACGATCCTGGCTGTGTTGGTGCCTGCATCCTTCCTGGGCATTGGCTGGAAGAGTTAAAGTAGTCATGGGCTGCGAGCCTACTGGGGTCATGATAAGGGTGGAACTGCCGAGGATGATCAGAGCGCTCAAGTGCTCTGTAATATGAAAAGTCATTTAGCTGTCAGACCAAGAAGTGGCAGCTTAGATACTCATCTCCAGGCCAAATATGGTTGACACAAATAACTCGTGCCCCTTGTAAAGTGAAATTTTCCTTCATTAAACATAGATGCATGCAGTGCAACGTTCAGCAGTTTGCTCTTTTATATCCAGGCTCTGATTGTTTTATTTTTATCCTTTAAGAGAAATCAGATGTTAGAGAGGAAGCTATTCTTAGGCTGACTGTACAAGTGATCAAGCCAAGCATATCCATATAAGACAGCTGCTGGCAAATGACTATCCAGGGTTGTGCTTTCATTGCAGAAACAGCAGTCTGAGTGCAGGCATGCAGATGTGGCACCCTTGGGGAACAAGAGAGGAGCTGTCATTCTGCTTCTGGTTCTCATCTCAGGTCCTCGGCAGTGTAAGAGTCTCTTTATAACAAGAATTCATATGAGAAAATTAATTCCTTGGTGTCGCTGCCTCCTTTGCATAGCCCTTAGCGCTACTGTGGAGGTTGGCTGCACCAGTGGTAGCCCCAAGGAGATAAGCTGTGTTGGATGATGCTTCCTGGAGTTGGTCAGAAGTCTCTGCTCCACACTGCCAGGTTGGTGAGCATAGACCCAATGAACAAAGTGGAGTTGGCAATGGTCTGATGGTGCTCGGGCTCTGTTCCTCGCTTTAGAAATACATTGAAAGGGTAGGTTTATGGTGGCAATAGTAATTCCAGGATCCCTCTGCTATTCTGGGCTATACATCAGTTCCCTCTCATGAAACATAGACATTAATTGTTTCTTTTGCCTGCCTGTTTGCCATCTTTTCCTGTGATCTCATACAGTATCTCGCTCAAAGGACCTTTTTTTTCTCATTTGGGATCTTTAGCTATTGCTGTGCCAAGAAGAAATCAAACAACATGTGTGAGCACATGTCCTCAGGCACTGGGAGTGGGCTTTGTCCAACAGGTCAGAGGGTCCAGTCCACCTGCCTTGTCCCACGTCATGACTGTGAGAGCAAGCATCTTTGGGCACACCAGAGCGGCATGGGGCAGTCTGTTAATGTATGCATGGTGCAGCACAAGGGAGGTTGTGGCTGGCCTAGAAGTGTCAACACCGAAGCAGACTGTTGGCATTACCCAATACTGCAAGTCTGTAAGAATTACGTGTGTTAGTAAAGGTTGTTTGTTCTCTTGCTCCTGAAGAGTTGCTGATGACATCGCATGCTTTTTCTGAGCAAATGATAATGAAACAGGTTAGCCTAGGTGAAGGTAATTAAAAATATCAGTGCTTTGATAGGCCCACGCAGGGCAATATAAAGGGTCTGATAGCTTTTCTGCTCGAATTTCCACTCTACCTTGGGTGGTTTTTTTATTAACCTCATCTTACCAGCAAATCAGGCAGCTAAGTACAGTTGTAAATTTGCTTACATGGTTAGCTCGTAAAATACAGACTACTAGCTCTGAAGCTTTGCAGTATTTCAAAACATTGTTACCTTTTCATAAATTTAAAGGAGTCTGGTTCTTATTTGAATCTTTTTTGCAGCTGAAGGTTTTCAGAGTCCCACCTCTATAGATTAAAATCTTCTGGTAAAAACATGCAAAGGGAGGGAAAAAGAATAAGAAAATAGGTCAAATAAAACAGAATACAGGAAAAGCTGGAATAATCCAAGTTTCTTTAGAGTTGAACATTCAACAATGCTTGTAAGGAATGCAATTATTGATGAGCAGAGTCTCATTCTGTCAGCAGGTCGCTTTTGTTAGCAATTCACGGCAAATGGTTAAACTAGGTTTGACTGTGCACCAGTAATACCTGTTTGCTTTTTGTTGCTAAGTGATCAAATACTGGAGATCAGATAGCGCCCAGCAGGCAAGTGCTCAGCCAAGCCCAAAGCTGCCCAACCATATTTTTGAAATCTGCTTTAAGGAGAGATGCAATGGCAGTGAACACAGAGGGCAGCAGCTCTGCAGTGCTGGAAGTTCCCCAGATCTGAGTCCATAATGCACAGGCATGGTTGCACTGGTATGTGAGGACAGGACAGCAGGACAGCAAATGAGTGAGGAGCCACAGGGCAATACTCTGTGATCAAATCCTGTCAAGGCCAATGGAGTCATCTTTTAGTGGACATCAGAATCAAGTTATAAAGATGTAGACTGATCCATTCCTACTGCTCTTCACTTACGACTGTCTTTGAGAAAAATATCTGTATAGATAGAGTTTATGCAGAGACCTGACCAGACTCCTCTAAATGACATTTTCTCCTTCTTGACAAAGGAATAATGAAAGGAATTGGGATTTCTCAATTTGGAGGAAAGGAGTCTGAAAACAGACACAAATTTTGCTGCAGAGACTAAGGGAGTATACTACCCTCCATCCCAGGGTGTATAGGGCAAGAAGTAGAGGGCTTAAATTGTAACAAAAGAGATTTAAATCAGGAAAAAGTTTTGTAACAGTGAGGATAATAAAGAACTGGGGAAGATGCAGGTGTTTCATCATTGAGTTTTTAAGAACAGGGTAGATAAATATTGGTTGGGAATGGCTTAAGTGTACCTAATCCCACTTTAAGGAGGAGGGATGGATTATACATGACTTTATCTTTATTTCCTATGAGCCAAATCCTCCTAATTTGCAAAGCAATTTTGTGCCTGGCTGCAAGGAGTCCCTTTAAAAGTGTCAGACTAAGAGATTCTGAGTATTTTTGCTAATAGCTTCACTATTAACTACATTAATATGAGTTAATCATTAGTGTGTCTACTCAGCTAGCAATTTACTTATTGGCTTTTGCCTTTGGAGGGTGTGATCCTGTCACACACCAAGGTCTGGGTTCTGAGCATTAGCGACTCACTGAAGTCAGCAAGAGTCAAGAGGCTTCATTCATGTCCCTGGCCATGCCTTAATTTCCATTAAATATTCCTTATACATTTTATTTATGTCTTAAAAATATTATCATATGAATCTCTTAAACTACTATTCTGCTGATGATGCTTTTGGGAATTTGCCAGAAGAGATGTGTTCTTGCCCTTTAACTGCATAAAAAATTAATTTAGATTAAGCTAACCTCAGTTCCTTCACCCTAATGCGTGCTATATTTAACTTTGTTTTTATCCAGCCAGGGCCTTACACACATGCATGTGAGTACTGATTACTCATGCGACCAGTCCCGCTGGAGTCACTGGGTAACTTGTAGAAGTCTTGCTTCTAGGAATAAGCTTTCAGTTTTTTTCCCCTCCATAGCCTGGTTTCAAAAAGTAATCCTGATCTTGGGTTCTCGGTCTACAGTTATAGAGGAACCTGCTCTTGGACTTCAAAGGAAGCATTGGTCATCTTGACAGCATCCTTCCTCCAATGGCTCCTGGGGAGACTTGTTTTGTGTTGGACAAACAGCCAGAGATTGTGAGTCTTTTGAGATCCCAGGCCTTCCTGCATGGGAAAATTGCATTGTATATTCCGGAAAGCACAGGTCATATCCTCCATCTCTTGATCTGTAATGCAGGGAATTTGCATAAATCTCTGTTTCTACATGGATTCTCTGATTCCTCAGAGTCTGGCTGTTTTGGAGTGGTTTTTTTTGGTGTGAGCCTCACTTCCTAAAACTCCAACAGAAACTTTTAAATACAATCAGAGGGGCTCCAAGAATTAAAGTGTGTCCTGCCAATTCCTATCAATTTTATTTAAAGACTTTCTTTTTCCTGATGAGGCTTCTGCTCATTAAATACACTTCTGTAATTACATTTCCCTGAGGTCTTTTACCATCAGCTCTAGAAACCATGTTCGCAGGTGGAAATAGTCCTCCCCCTCCCTTGCTGTATCTACAAGGGAAAGTGCCAACATTTTATTTACTTCCCGAACTGGAACTTCTGTCTTGCTGAATGAGGCCTTTCTCCCTCACCTCTTAACCTACAGTCCACATTTGCATGGTTTCAGATAGCTAATAAAAGCACTCATCTCCATTTATCGCAGCCCTGCTATAAATCTCCATGTAGCAGAGCCTTTTGGCAGGAGCAAAAGCACGGCTCAATTGCTCACTGAAGAAGAGCATAACGGCTGCCGACATGCTCTTTCGGCAGATGCTGTTGGGAATTAGTCGTCTTCCAGAGCCAACTCTCTGCCACGAAGTGAAGGCCCTTGAGTCTGAAAACCGCCGAGATTCCTGTTAAGAGTCAGGCAGGAGCCGGGAATTCACTGAAGAGCTTGAAAAAGAAGCTGAATAATGTCAGGTGATGTCTTCAGGGAGGGAAGTATTGATTGGGAGCAGGGAGGGAAGGTTATTGAATCAGATTTTTACCTTTCAGTAAGACGAGTTTTCATCTGGTTCCTCCCCCTCCCTCCCCAAGTCCCCGCAGCCCCGGGCTGCCGATCGAGCCACTTCCCTACCACACAGGCAGCTCCGCTCCATCTGATCTGTGTTTTTAATAGATGGCAAAGGTGCCTAGAGCTGTCCTTAATGCCATATAAATCTAAACAAGTGCATCTTCTCCGCTCTGCTGAAAATCACTCTGGGTGCCTGTCAGAGGTTTCTCCCCATAAAGCCCTGGTCTGGTGGTGGGGCACCCTATGCATGGGTGGGAAGAGGATGGGGAGGAACACTCAAGAAGCCATAGGATTTCCCTGGTCAGAAATACTGGGCTCAGAAAATTCTAGAAGTACTGCAGTCCAGCAGGGGAGACACTGGGCCCTCATATACAGAAGATCCTGGAAGTTTGTGGTCCATGGAGGAGCCTTTCACACGGGCACAGTGTGTTCATGATCTGTCTCCGTCTCTTTGATGCTCCCACAGTGTAAAGCATATTATTATAATTTCCTAGATTGTTATTCCCAGTGGGCACCACAAGGGTCTGCTATGGGCCAGAGGAAGTTTCTGAGGCACCAAACCCTTTGGTGCCAGCTTTGAGTGCAGAGTCCTGGGGGAGGGTCATTCTCCATGGCTCTTCAAACTCTATTTTACGGAGCCAGTGAAAAGAATCCCTAGCAAGGAAGAAAAATACTCTGAGTCTCCCCCCCGATTTATGAACTCTTCTTTCATGCCTCTTTTCAAGCTCCATGTGTCCTCCAGCAGCCAGGGCAGGTGGAGGATCCCTGGGAAGCACAGGATTACTGCAGCAGGGCAGTCCTGGGGAAAGGCAAAGAGGGTGCTACAACCTCATCTCCCTGGGCATCTGGCCCACACCCCTGGGGGTCAGAAATCAGCACAAGGAGGCAGCAGTCTCGAACTGGTGTGAAAATGGGTCTGCTGTGCTCTGCATCCTACATCTCACCCAGCCCCCTCTCCTCTGCCTTGCCCTGGGAAACTATGTCAGCAACCAAAGAAAAACACACGCTTTGTTCATAGCAACCCACTTTGCATTCCTGTGGCATCATCCAGCAATCAAAAACTCAGCTCCCCAGCCATAGGCAAATATTAATTTCTCTCATATTGCGGATGGGAAAAATGACGTCTGCAGAGGTGAAATGGAAGGCTGATTGTATGTCTTCGTCCTACCAAGGGCTTTCCAGCGAGCATCTGAACAAAGAGCAGGACTTGCTTGGCTTGGTCTGTGTGTATTCACAGCTCTCACCCTTCCCTAAGGATCTGTATTCTGGCTGCTGCCTCCTCCACTGCCAAACATGTTTCTCACCATCTTCAGGTTCCTCTCAGCTTTGCCTGTCCACCTCGAAACCTTCCCGCTCCCTCTGCAGCCCTTTGCCCAGCCTTTGTAGAGTTGTCTTTGCTTCCTCTGTGGCTTTCTCAGTTCAGGCTCTCCCACTTCTTCCAGCCCCAAAGTACCTGTACCAGCCACCGCACCATCTTCTGTACAAAATTCAACTGTCCTGCACTTGTCTGCGACCTCCCCTTCAAAGGCTCACATTGGCTTCCTGCATTAAATACATTTAAAAACAAGAAAAAAAACCCCAACAATAAACCCCCAAACCCTGTTTTTCCTTAACATCTCCCTGTCCTTGGCATTGGAGCCCTCCCATTTAACACAAAAGGAAAATCATCAGTGATTAGCACCACCAGTGTATAATGTCCTGGCCTGCGGTGGCATTTGTCTCTTCTTCTAGATCATAATAAATATTAATTTACTTGAACATAGAGAGCCGCTTAAATCCTCTAGGCACTTTGGAAATATTAATGCAGGTAATTTGTCATCCTTCATTGCTAAAGATGATACTTTATCTCTGGCTAATAAAGATTTCTCTGAGGAAGCAATACATTGATTTTTGAAAGTACCAAATGACAAGACTCTGTTGTTGTTGTTGTTGATATTAAACAAATAAGAACTCCCCAAAGGAGAGGCACCCAGAAAAAGATGCTTTTGCCAGTGGAAAACTGTATCCCAACCCATTAGCAGCCGCCTTCTTACCGAGAAAGGCACTTCCAGCACAGGGCTAAGCAGCAAGGCTCAGAAGTTCCTCTCTGTGTGAGAAGGTGAGAGTGACCTCCATGGCAAAGACTGTGTTATCCACTGGTGAAAATGTTATTTAAGAGGACAGCCTATGAACTACAGACCTTGTACCTTCCTATGTACTAAAACTATCCACTATCTGCTGCATCATGTTGTTTAAACCATCCCTGGGAGTTACCTGGAACCAGTATAGCAAGTGAAAACTGCAATCCCAGACCAGGACCCCTCTGCACTAGGCTTTGCTAAAATCAGACAGCCCCTGCCCCGAAGGGTTTTTAGCAAGCGGCCTTGCAGTCTGTAACACTGAAACAGGAAGTTCAGGGAGAGATTTCAGCACATGGAGTTTGACAAAGCTGACCCCCGAGAACGTGGCAGGGCCCTGGACAGGCTCTGAGCAATGATGGGGTGGTAGCCAGGTTAGTCTTTGAAACTAGCACGTGGCAAACACATCTTTCCTGTGGCTTCTCCATTTTTTTCACAAACCACCATAACTGTTTTGCTCTTAAGAGCTTGGCAGGGGACTAGCAGGGATTATATTGTTACGGGGTTTATATTTTCTAATGAGGTTCCCTTTAGCCTCCATGGATGGAATCTGTGTGAAAGCAGCAATTGCTACATTTTTCCATTAAACTCAAGGGCCATGTATAACCTTAGCTAAGTGAACTCCCAAGCAAGAAATCAGTGGCAAAGTAAAGGGACCTCCAGAGAATAATTAATCTCATCCTAAACTGTGAATCCCTTCTCTTTCTATTGATGACAGAGGGAGCCCTGGGTAAATCCCTTCCTAGCCTTGTAAGACAGGTTGAATCCTCCACTTGAGAAATTGGTCCTTGGGAATTACATTCATTATGAATGTGTAGATGTAGGATTTGCTGTGCTTAGGTTTAGGGACTCTAACAAACTCAGAAGTCTTCATGAAGGGGCCAGGCACAAGCAAGGACACTGCAGTGATGATGATCTTTAAGGTCCCTTCACCCTGACAATTCTATGATTCTATGATATCTTGGGAATCTTTGACCAAATATGGACTTCTGGACTTGTCCTACTGCTCCTAATCAGCTGCTTAGTTATAGGTCTTGTAATCTGTAAGACTGCAAGATAGCTATACTTTGCCTAAACTGTGGGGAAACCTCTCTATGTAGGTTCTCAAATGGTTTTTCTGCTGATTAAACACCTCATCAAAGGTGAACTGCATTAGCTGGTCTTGAGCGACTCTCTGGGGGAAAAAAAAAAGTCTAGCTCCAATGAAATCTCAGCTGTTTCTCCTTAGCCAATCAGTTGCCATACTTACAGAAATAGAGGTTGCAGCTCAAGCCTTCTTCAACCTCATTTTAAGCTAATTGGCACATGCTCCCCTCTGGTCTCCAAGCCGATCCCTCCCCATACCATGTCCTAATCACTGCGTGGCTGCTACTGCCTCATCTTCATTAGAATGATACTTCAGTATCATTGTAGATCCATTCAGCCACCTTTTGCTGTCTTTGGTTCCCAGGCAGTGATATTTAAGCCTTAATCTCAGAGTTATTGGTCATTACTTGAGTCTTTAATCATCATGAGAGACCAATGAGAGCGGCTAACCCTTGTACAAATCACTCTGTAACAGGAGAAGCAGTTAATTTTTAAGAAGATTTAAAACTCAAAAGCCATTCTTGGTCAAATCCAGAGGGCTGTTTTTCAATGATTTGGGCAGAGGAAGAAGGAACTCAATTTGGTGTCCTGATTCCCCATGACTGAACTATTAGACCTTTTTATTAATACCTTGCGTTTCTATAACAACACCTTCTACCTGAACATCTCATAGCTTTGCACAAGCTGTTCTCTTCTGGAGTAATTTTCAGCAATGAGTTTTATGTTTTCCCATCCCTGATTTGACTGATGCTCTCCTCCTATTTAAGGGTATAGAAAAGGCAGAGGCTTTTCAGCAGGACCACTCAGTGACACCATCAACCGGAACTCAGAGCATCACAGCCATGAGCTTGTTTATCATATTGATGTATGCTGACACCAAAGCATCCTGGCTTCTCTCTACCTGGGCACTACCTCTCTCCCAGTACAGCATCCAGGACCTGAAAGGTACTGGAGTCAACAGCTGCCTGGCTTTTGATGGGAAGGTCTCCCTTGTGCTCACACCTCCGTCTCCGGCATTTGGAAGATACCGAGGTTGTTCCTGGGATTTCTGGGCACAGGAAACCATGAAAAGCAGTTCATGTGCAGGAATGCACTGGACTCAATGTGGTTGAGAAGGTGAACACTGTATGCAAGTATTTTAGAGTGTCCCAACCACCAAAGAGCTGCTTTTGGTAAACTAAGGCACATGAGAGCATATATAGAGAGTATCCTATAACAATCTTGTGCTTAGTAGACTGTAATAATCATCTCTGTGTTAGGCAGGGAATGGCGTTTAAAGCCTTGGTCACCCCACTGCAGAAACATGTTCCCATGTTACTTATGCCAGGAGAGGGGAAGGGAACTGTGCAAATAACAAGAGATGATTTTGGGTAACACTTCAACCAACACTACAACCAAGACTTTGCCTGCTGCTCTCACCTCTGGGCAACCCCACACTCATTTGATGCAGTGACCAAGCAGAAATCTTGAAGACAGCTACGCCCTGTTGGAGACATGAGCCTTTCCTCTGCAGGTACTTCTTTGGGCAGCAGTCAATCCCCCTTGGCATGTCTCAAACCTCACTACTGTCTTCATCGCATGAGTTTTATGGGAAAAAGACACTCCACACTCTCAAGGCTGAGAATCTAATTACTTTAAAAGTGTCTTTATGTCATTATATTCACATTAAAATAATAATTTATCCCTCTCCATTGTGCTCTTAATGATGCTTGAAAATAATGGTCTTGAATCAATACTGTGCCCAGTATGAATGTGGTGGAAGAATAGGGAGGACCTTAGCAAAGCTGATTGCATTTCCCTGATTTTTGGCTGATTCAGTGTTTTGACAGAGTCTTTGTCCTAAGGGCAAGCTCCCACCATGTAGATCAATCCTGCTGAGGGGCTCAATGAGGTATGTCCACTGTTGCATTTTGATGCATCTGGAGCACATTGGGCTAATGGCACCTGTAGTAAAGAGTTCATCTGTGTGTGTATATATACATATATATATATATAAAAAAAACCTTCTTTTTGATAAAAACCCTTGCATACCTTGGTTATTGAATAGAGTAAAAAGCATCAGCAGAACCTTGGAGCAGCTGAAAGTTCTGGAGTGTGTCATTTCCAGAGATTAATAAGGTTCATCTCCCATTTCCCTCTGCTTCTCCCTGCCCAGTGGAAGTGAGTCCAGAAGACATCTTAGAGACACCGTGCAGAGCAGCAGTTCATGGACAAACAGGAATATTTCCACACTAGTGGCAGTTTTCAACGCTCTGATTACTTCAACTTCATTGTAGTTCTTGTGACCGGAGTTACTGTATCTGGACTCAGGATGCCTCCAGGGCTGCAAAACCATCCTTTTGGGAGAGGGCGGGATACATACATCCTTGAGTAACTTGAACCCTGTCGTGGGTTTTTTGTGTCTACATGGCACCAGAGTGGCTCAAGCCAGGGTCCATGCAAGCAGTGCAAGAAGTCCCTGAGCAGTTCTGGAGAGTACTTTGTAAAGGCATGAGAAATCACACAGCTCGACACTACTCTGGCACTGAGCCTACCTCTACCTCCCCACTATACCTTTCAGAAGACTTAATTAAATTTTGCTTTACTAGAATTTCCTGTCTGGTCCAGTTACATCAGAAGAATTGCCTCCTCCTTTCCACTCCTTGACCCCTCATGTTTGATACTACATGTGTCACTGCAAAGCCAATGCAGGCTGATAGCAGTGTTAGAAACAGAGGTAGCAGTGGAGGATGGCAGGAGGAAATTTGCTGGCTGAGGCAGGAAATAGCTTGGGATAAGGAAAGCCAGCAGCTTCTTGACGACATCCTATGGGAAGGGAAACACAGGTTAGTTTTCTATTTACCAGACTGAGGAATAAAAAGGATAGTGTCCTAATTATCTGACTGACCAGTCATCTTCCTTAGCTCTGTCTCTGTCAGCAAATAATATGGGCCAAGGGCTATTTTCTGGCCCTCTGGCGAGTGGCTGAGCATCGTTTTTGTGGGTCAGTAGGGTGACCACGTCCAAACTGGTGTTGGGAAGAATCCCTTGCTCATGCTAGCCCCAAAGTTAGCATAGGCTCTGGCTGGGAAAGTGCTGCCAAAATTGTGATGAACAGCATGGTAACGGGTAAACAGCGATGGGTAGTGTTCAAGTTTGTGCCAAAGTCATGTTCAGTTTAGCACTGCAAATGTTCAATGGTTCTCTTCTCTTTAGCGTCCTATAGATAAGAATCAAACAAAGAGGAATTGTATTTGCAAAGGAGGTTGTTCATGACCTTTCAACTTAAAAGCCCAATAGATACAGATCTCCACCCCACACATAGCCTGGAGAAATGGCCTTTGCATTAGCCTCTGGCAGTGTTTGGGGAAAAATGCTTATCCTCCACATGGAAGATACCGAGCACCTTTGGATTTGGCTGTGCAGCGATGAGTAGCCTCCAAGCTGGGGAAAATATTTGGGCAACCACCCTGAAGCTAGAGAATTTCAGTGTACAGGCAGGTAATCCCAGCTCTATACTACTTATTTTTTAGATGGGTGACTTCTACTTCACACATTCCTGGTTTGGTTGGATTGTTTTTGTTTAAGGGGAAGTTAAGTCAGGGATAAGTTAAGCAAGTTAAGTACTTTACTTAACCCAACTAAACTCAAGTTCTGTCTATTACATGACCTGAAGTGCTCTAGAAATCTCTCAGCTAAAAAATGGGATTAGCAAAAGGCTTCCTAGCAACACTATGTCAGGTAAATGACACATAGGATACTTCTGGGGCTTTGACTCAGCCAAATGGGAGTAAATTAGTTGCTTTGCCATTCACGTTTGTCTCTTCTTCCAATTTCAGTTAATTGAATACAGTGAAAATGCCTTTTATGTATTTATTTAATCCTTTAACACAGAGTTTGTTAAATACTGTTAAAATCCACTATCTCCCATTTTGTAGGTAGCTACAAAGGGGTACTCTGTATAAGTAGACCTACTTGTTCCCACATCCAGGGTTAAAAAGCAAATGCACATATACCTCCACATCTCCAAACAGAAGCCTTTTTCTCACGTGAGCGTTGATATCACAGATGTTAAAGCACAGCTTCACTGAAGCTGAATGAGGAGCCTTAGGAGGATGATGAAACACTTACTCCAGATTCAGACTTTAAGATATGAGTTTGGGTTTCTAGAGTGTTCAAGGATAGTTTGTGACGCTGAGTATACTGGGTAAATGGGTAAGGCTATCTGCTTCATGCCTTCATATCTCACAGCCTGATTCCTGCCTTCTTATGGGAAATATCCCTGTCACGGGAAAATACATATCAATGACCTTCCCAATGTATAGCCAAGCTTATCTGCATCCTTTATTTTTTCATTAGTCACTAGTCATTGCAATTAGAAAGAGCATCAGCTCACAGATCATAATTCAGGAGAGGAGGTGGTATCCACTGCTCTGCAGTGGGATCTAATGACTACTTTTCTTCAACAACAGAGAAAGCATTTAATGTCCCTTATGGATAGTCTCCAGCATATGTGATGACTTTTTTAGAGTACTCGGTATACTTAGCAATGAGGGTGAGCAAAATTGTGAGTTCTTTTTTTAGAAAGAGCAAGATTTAAAAAAAAAACAACAAAAACACATAACCTTTTTTTTGTTGTTGTGCCTTGTCATTGGACACGTCTGGGTCCATTTCACTTGTCAGAGCAGGAAAAACACAAAGCTTCATATTGTGTAGGAGTTTGACCCAGGTGTTATCTACCTGCAGCCTTCCTGCCTGCGTGCTGTGCGGGCATGGCTTGGTGTGTGCAGGAGGAGCAGTGGTCCTGTGGCCCAGAGCCTGGCATCCAGGCTATGAGGTCTGTGGAAGGCAGAAACAAACACGTGCAGTTGGCAAGTCCTCTCTGTCCTGTGCACAGCTTAATTTCGCCTCAAAACACACTTCTGCAATATCACTCGCCTTCAGCAGATCCCCAATCCTGTCACCACGGTACAATGCTGTCTGTTGTCCCGCCCTGTGGTGTCTGTCTTGAGTTACACTCCAGGTGCCTCTGCAAATAACACAGCAAATACATATGGAAACAGCAAAGTATAATGTCCCTTCCCTGCCATCCTAAAGCAGTGGGAGCAGAGAAGGTAAAATATTTAGACTCCAGATGTCTTTATTTGCCAAAATAAAAATCCTTGCTGTAAAATATCTACAAAATGTAATTAAAATTGCCATTTATTTTTCTCACTGTTGCTAACGCTGCTAGCAAAACTGAGTCACTTGGTGCTGCCAAATATAGCATTCCAGGTGTAAAACACTCTCAGATGTTCATGATATTTTGCACGTAAATAGTGAGTCATTGAGAATGATCTGGTACTATCCATATGCCTGATACAGAAATACAGCAATATGTGGGAGATCAGTATATACACATGACAGGATAATGTTTGAGAATGAAAAAATTGTGTTTGTGCATAGCTCCTAATAAAGATAATGAATTTTGCATGTACTGATCCTTCTGCTCTCAAGACTTTTACAGAGGAGAGTGACCGTGACCCTCCATTCCCCTACTTGCTGCTCCACCTCTGGGTATCGAGTTGTAGGGTTTTTTTGTCATAGAATCATAGATGGATTTGGGTTGGAAGGGACCTTAAATATCATCTAGTTCCACCCCCCTGCCCTGGGCAGGGACACCTCCCACCAGACCAGGCTGCTCAAAGCCCCATCCAGCCTGGCCTTGAACACCTCCAGGGATGGGGCGCCACAGCTTCTCTGGGCAACCTGTTCCACTGCCTCACCACAGTTACAGTAAAGAATTTCTTCCTAATATCTAATCTAAATCTACCCTCTTTCAGTTTAAAACCATTACCCCTCGTCCTATTGCTACACTCCCTGATAAAAGAGTCCCTTTCCATCTTTCCTGTAGCCCCTTTAGGTACTGGAAGGGGCTCTAAGGTCTCCCTGGACCTTTCTCTTCTCCATGCTGAACAGCCCCAACCCTCTCAGCCTGTTATAGTATGTTTCCCTTTTCCAATTCCTTTTTTTAAAAAACTTAGCTTGTGAGAGGGACTTGTACACAATGCTGTTCTGTAGATGACATCTGAATATATTGAAGGTAACAGCCCGATGCCTAGTATGCTGCTGTCTGTCCAAGAAGACCGTTCTCTGCCAGTCACCTTTTCAATCTGCACCAGGCAGCAATATAGTCTGTGTTTCCAGGCATTGCATTTTCTTGAGGAAATGGATGTTTTACTGGAAAGCACGTGGGAATGGTATGCTCTGCAATCATGCTAGAGGGTCTAAGCCGTGGAGGAAGGCAGCACTTGCTAAATACAAACCACTGAATTGAGACAAACCGTTTCCACCTGACAGACATAAGTGTCTCTTCTCATCAGTTACATGAGGAAAAAATGTCCTCTGTTGCTGCAAGTGTGTGAGCTCAGCGTCAGACCTGTGATGACCGTACGTTGTGGGCAATCAGGCTGTTCCTGTTCTTCCCTGAGACCCATATGGGCCTTGGAGCAAGCTCAGGCACCTCTCATGCCTGGCACACACGGGGTCTGCACTTCATCCTTGGTACCCCTCAGTCTTCCTCTCTTCATCTCATGATTAATCCTGCCATGCTCTCTCTTGCTTTTGTATCTCTTGTTTGAGATAGGAATAACATTTCATCTTCAGAATTTGTCTTGCTCAAAAAAGCAGTGGATGGCTGGGTACATTACGCCTATTTTCCCTTGGTCTTCCTGAATGAAAAAAAGTGTTTAACTTCTCATTTCCCTCTTTGTCAAGGGAAATACACTGAATTGTGCTAATGCAACATCACTGATCTGCTTGTTATACAGCTTGCTTTGCATCCTCCCTGCTTTCTCTCACCACAGGGTGTTTCTTCTTGTTATCCCCTTTTGCATTGCATTGTTAACTCCGCATCTCCACATCACTTCTCCTTCCATCAGTTCCTTCTCTTTTTTACACAGTTCCACTTTCCATTATTGCCTCTTCTTCCTTCTCCTGCCCATGCATTTTCCTGGTGTCTTACCATGTTAATCCTCCTGTCTGTAGAGAAGATCCAGGCCAAAAGGCAGCTTCACTGAGGGGATCTGTAGGGAGGCTCTGCAGGGGGGCTCTGCAGAGACGTTGTTCCCATCAGTGCTATGAGGAGTTCATTAAATAGTAGTAAGGATGATAGAGTCTGTATAAAAGATCATTAAACTGGAAACGTGACTTTCTTGTTTTGGATGAAGCGCAGGAGCATTCCCATTTCCTTGTTCAGTTGTGTTCCCGTCTGTCTAACTCAACAGAATTAAATGATTGGGTGCTAGGCATGAATGACATTTATAAAAGCAACAGTGTAGGACTAGAAGGGATGAGAAGAGGTCACCCTTCCACGCTGCAGCAAGATTAAATAAATCTTGGCCGCCAATAGCAGAAGTTTGTGTAACATCTTAGAAGCTTAGTTTATAATCCACTGCCTTCTGAGGCAATCTGTGTAAGAGCTCCACTATCCTTCCTGTTAGAAGGTCTGTTTTCCCTTTCCTATGAGTTAACATATGTCCCTGTGTTAAAACCAAGACACTTGTGGGGGTTTTTTGCCCACCCTGGACACAGAGAGCAATGGATCAGAATTCTCTTCCTATCGACCTTTTAGACGTTTGAAGGTGACTATCACACGTCCACATACCCACACACCCAACAGTTTAATTCATTCTTCATTAGCCATGTTTTCCAGCACCTGTATCACTCCTGTTGCTCTGCTCTGGGGTCCCTCCAATTTGTCAACTTCTTCAGTACAGATCAGTGCCGAGCAACAGACGCAGTGCTCTCGCTGGCGTCTCCTCCCTGCCAGGTTCAGCGAATAATTCCCTCTGGGGCCTTAAGTAAATGATGGTGTTTAAGAAGTCCCTGAGTGCCATGTACCTTGTTTGCAGCAGTGTCACAGGGTTTGTCTACGGAGTAATGTCCCTGTAGAATCTGTTTCTGTATACGATGCTCTGGCTTCTCCACAGCATTTCCCTGCGGGGACTCCCCGGGCTTGCATTAAGTGCAAGTGCCTTATTTCACTTCAAGAGTGAAACTGTGAACAAAGATGGAATTCAGCTCAGATGAAGTCCTGCCTTTTTGTGCCCACAAACAGCTGTCTGCCTGTCAGCAGGGTGTCTTGATTGAGCCACTCCAGAGGTACAGCGAGGTTCAAGTGCTCAAGGAAAGCCATCTGCCACTCTTGGAGCTGCCCAGAGAACCCCACCTCACCTCTTGACGCCTGTCCCAAAAGGCATGGGTTTTCCTTAGGCTTTGTATCATGTTTCCCAGCCCAACCTGGAAGCCTGTAAAGAAATCTCAGCCATATTAGTCACCTAAATGTGGACAACTGAGATGAGCTCTGGTGTCTGCTAAAAGGTGAGCTGCATCACTTGCCAGGAGCCACTGACTGTGTTGACTAAGGAGCCACATGGGCCTGTGGAGGTCTTTCCACCAGTCTGAGTTAGGTCTCCAAGGTTGCATTTAGCTGGTGGAGACACAGCATACCATTTAGCTGGTGGAGACACACTGAAGTCTGCCTCCATTTGAGATGCCCTTGATCACCCTGCCCTGATCTGTAGTTTACAGATTACAGGGGCATCACTTAAGTGACGCACATGTATGCAACTCCATGGGCAATAAGTAGTTCTCCTAATGCTGATCTCTCTCTGTTCTGTCAACTGTATTGATTGGTTCTCCATGGACTACCTGGAACTCAGCTCCGTTGTCCACACAGGTGTTTGAGTTGCCTCTGATGTTCTTCTGTCCAGAAAAACGTGCATGCTTTTTGTTTGTGTGCTAGGAAATTTTCTCCTTCCAAGAAATGCGTCTGTTCCAGGGGGTTGTTTATGATGCTGAGACTGTATTCATTCCCTTGGCACCACTGACTGGGTAAACAGGTAGATCTTAAGGAAGCGGCACTAGTACTTTAATCACCATTACATTAACTCAGAACCGCAATTAACTGGCAAATTAGGCTACAAATTTTAAAAGAAAAAAATTAAAATCATTAAAATTTAAATTAAATTAAAAATTCACAGCCTATCCAGAGGAGGTTGCTGAAAGTCATGGAACCACATTTCTCCAATGGGAAAAGTTGGAGAAGTTACAACTCTCACGATGATGGTAGAGCACAGTTGTGGGAAATATCAATGATTTGTGCTTCCCCTTATTAACTAAATAAGTTATCCCATTTTTGGCTGGATGGAAGTGATTTGGTTTTGACAAATCAGTGTTGGCTGTTTCTTATCACTTTCCTTTCTTTTAGGTGCTTATATATCAACTCTTTAATTATTTGGTCTATTTTATTTTCAAGTATCAGAGTTAGGCTGAGTCATCTGGAATTCACCTTTCTTTTTATGATAGTACTGTCTGTACTTCTTTTCTCTTCTGGTACTTCTCCTCCATGAGATCTTAAAGATAATCCCTTATCGTGCAACGATTGCTTTTGATAGTTCCTGATGTACCCTACAGTGTATTTCATCAATCCCCACTGGCTTGCAGGGACCTAACTTCTCCAAATGTTATTTAACTTGTGCTGATCTGCTCTTCTTTCTATGCACCATTTATTTCAATTAAGTTGATAATCTGTTTGTAGTTAATTTTTTTTTCCCTTTTCTCCAGTCAGGTTGAAGCAAAAAGGCACTGTACCAAGTAAGAAAGATAAAGCCGTCACATAGATAAAGCAGTTCAGGTACATAGCTTATGAGTTACATAGCAACAACTGGCCATGAATTACAGGGAGAAATTATCCACAATCTAGATGGCTCCATTCAGCTAGAAAGTGCTACTCTTCTGAAGCTAAAAATGACATAAAAATCAAAGGGGGCTTAAAATTTTAACAGTGCTTGAAAGGAAGGGAGGAGTTTGGGTAAGTGAGTCTAATGTGAGTTAGTGAAAGGCTGACAGGCTGCCTGTCGCACAGAAAGGCAGGGAGACAAAGATGTGGTGAGAGAGTGAGATGCTTCTAACTCTAAAGGATGAAAGGATGCAAATTTATGAAGATGCACTTAATACCCATGCGTTTAGGCTGAGTGTGGCTGTTTGTTAGACTTTGTTCTGAAAGCTTTGTACCTTACAGCAATAAGCAAATAATATTTTGTGCTGAAGAGGCCATCTATGTTGCTTTTGTCAGTGCAGACGTATGCAGCCACAGGCAGCGAAAAGGTAATTTTGCAGGCTCTGGGTGCTTGATGGACCTATGCAAGCAGACAAAATGGGAACTTGCAGACTCCAAGGAAGCTTTTGGGCTGCAGAAGGATACCCAGAAAAGCAATGCCATTGCTGGTTGGGGAAGAGGGAGGGGGAAGGGGTTGAGCCCTTCATCTGCTGACCATGACATAGAAATCCAAGGATAACTCAACTGAGAGCTTAGACTGATAAAATGACAAATGAGTAGGGTGGGTTTGCATGTAACAGACTCTATTTATGCCAGCAAGACAGACAGAAGCACTGATCTTGCACCTCTGTTTCTCTAATCTTGTATTGTTATAACTCGAAATCCACAATTGTGATTTGCTTCAATGTGGGTCACCCTATTTGGCTGTGGATTGAATTTCTCATTAAGATATTTGAAAACTGATTCATTTGTTTCAGAAAGATGCATGGGTTTCACCTAGGAAAGTAGTGCTTGAGGCAGGGTTGTACGTCTGTCTATATCTTTGATAATCCTGTTACTTAGACTGAGAATTTGGGGCAGAGGCCATCTACGTATAAATACAAAAGGACAGCAGTTACAGACCTGAATAAGCTTTTAAATACTTTAAGAGTCAAGTAATACACAGCAGGTTTCAGAAAGACAGATTGCCTGGTTTTGAAACTAGTTTGTTACATGAATTTGTTATACCATCACCTTGTCTTATAAGTCCTCAGTGTTTGCATCAGCCTCTTATCTCAAGTCATAAAGAGATTATAAACTCTTCAGTGCAAGGGAGAGTTTTATTACACACATATAAAACAGCAAACGTTATACTGGAGCCAAGCATTTCCACTGCTTACTTCATTAATGTAAATAGCAACAATAATAATGATGAATTGATTAAGGGCCATACAATGGAAAGTAACTCAGAGTAACAGGCTGAATTTAAAACTGGAAAAATGAATCTGATTATCAGCACAAACTCCTTACAAAGGCATTGATCAGGACGTGGCACAGTCTCAAAGGAAAAGTGTTAAAAGAGCTATTATTTGTATCCTTTATGATCAGATTGGATAATATTCTGTGTGGAACAATCAATCCTGTAGTCCAATGGGAATGGACAGTGATTTTCATCTGTGTTTTCAATTTCAAAGACGGATAGAGTGTATTTCTTCATACGGAAAGTGCAGAAGTTTGGGGATGGAGTTTTATATATCTCCTGAGACAGCAGAGATTTGCCTGGAATTAGCAGAGCAGAGGGCAGGGTGGTGTGCTCCCCTGCTTAAGCCACAACCACCAGTGGAGGTCGTGATGGCTGTACCCAGTTTACGCTGGACTTTGGGGGACGGATGGCAACACGGTAGCCAAGGGCTGTCTGGAACAGTGACCCACATGTCCTGCTGGTATGCAAATATGACTACAAGTCAATCATCTTACTCCTATAAATAGTGGACAGCCCAGGGTCTGTTGAGTTCTCCTGCATGGCTGCGGGCTACATATCAGGGCTCCCCTTGAGTAGGGATGCTTCTCAAGGTTACTGCTTGAGGCTGAGAGATTCTTTGCCTCAACAGATTCTTGGTAAGTGACTGATAGCATGCTAAGCTTTGAAATCTTTGCTAACGGATAAAAAGGGTTGATTGTGCACATAGCATCCTTTAGACATAAACCGTTGACCAAGTCTGGGACTAGGATTGGATCCAGCTGCACCTAGACTCCTGTCTGAGAAGGAGTTTAGAAAGCAAAGGGGTCCTTTATGAACCTCCTCAATGGGAGGGTCTTCCTGACAGTTTTGTCTGACCCTGTCCTCTGTGCAGTAAATAACCAAGTAAATAACTTGCTGTTGAATCTTGCTAAACCACTGTTGCATTTACTATCAATCTTTGTTAAATTGTTGTTTTATATCAATAAATATATCACTGCTTCTCTTTTAACGAGTGAACTGCATCTCTCCATCCGCAACACCAGGGGCAGGAAGGAAAAACTGGTGGAGATGCCAAGAGCTCTTTCTATTCCATCCCAGCTGGATCAGTCGTTGGTCTACTCACACTACCTGGAAACCATTGCAGTAATGTCCTGTTAATGTTCTGATAACAGCATCAGGTTGATCAGGGGATCAGACCTCGGACTTCTTGTCTAAACAATGCAAAAAACAATGCAATAATCCTCATTAGCATATGCACGGTGTATGCTTTCATATTCATTTCGCGGATAATGAAGCAAAGGTCACTTATCGGACACAATGGTCTTGAGAACTGAGAACTAGCAAGCTCATCACACGAGTGGCAGAAATATCTTGTCTTCACAAAACAGTTCTACCACACTTTCAGGCGCCAGAAGCGTTAGCCTTATCAGTTCTTTGAAGGCCAGGCCTGCATTATTTATTTCCTTGCGAGCGTTTGGGGCATTCCACTGAAGGCTTGGAGGGCCTTCCGCCCCTCGTCAGGGAATTTACAGGCCCTCTCTTACACCTGGCCACCAAATAGGACTGTGGGCACCTTAAACTTGTATATTGCAGAAAACAGGGGGAAGTTTGAACAAGTGTGGGTATGCTTGTGCTTGTTAGCAGTTTTAGTTAATAAGAACATAGATGCTATTCTTCTAATCACTTAGCTTGAGCATGATATGATAATACTAACATTAAGAATAATTAGCATCAGCTAATATTTTCAAAAGACAACACAGTTACATGGCAAAGAGAAGAAAGGCCATTTTTTACAGCCTTTTGCTTCATTAAAACACAAAATGTGATGTGGTTCAGTGAGCCCACTGAAGAAGAGACCATCATATCTAAAATGAGACACCGCTATACCAGTTGTAAGTAGCACTGTAGTAGTATGACAGTCTAGGGACATCAGCCTATCTCCTGAGTATATCATATAACCTGTACCAGGCATCAGAGAGTCCTCCAGGCATTAAGAGTGCAAATCCTTCATTCTTTTAGGGCGAGGAGGAAGCTATCCACAGCTGTCTTACCAAATTGCAATATTAGAGTGAAAGAAGTCACAGTGCAACAGAGGAAAACCAGAGTGACACCGTGCAGGGTCTCAGCAGAGAGAAAAAATAATGTTTGACCAAGGGACTGGAGCACCTCTCTGATGAGGAAAGGCTGAGAGACCTGTGCCTGTTTAGCCTGGAGAAGGGAAGACTGAGAGGGGATCTCATCAATGCTCATCAGTATATAAAGGGCAGGTGCCAAGAGGATGGGGTCAGGCTCTTTTCAGTGGTGCCCAGTGACAGGACAAGGGGCAATGGGCACAAACTGGAACACTGGAAATTCCATCTCAACATGAGGAGAAACTTCTTTACTTTGAGGGTGGCAGAGCCCTGGCACAGGCTGCCCAGAGAGGTTTTGGAGTCTCCTTCTCTGGAGATATTCCAAACCTGCCTGGATGCATTCCAGTCCAACCTGCTCTGGGTGACGCTGCTTTGGCGGGGGGGTTGGACTAGATGATCTCCAAAGGTCCCTTACAACCCCTACAGTTCTGTGATTCTGTTTGTAAGAGAAAGCAAAGGATGAATGAAGGCATACAGGGATTTTTAAGGCTGGTGACCCACCTTCTACATTCTGCATATATCCATGGAGGAACATATTACAAAACTAAACATTATCACTGCCATCTCTGGAAAGCATGCAAAAAAATGTTGTATGGAAAGATTTCTATGGACAAACTGCACATCAGCTTGGCCAGTGACCGGGAGCTCTGAGCTGTGCTGTGAGTCAGACAGTGCAGGGATGTGGACACAGCCCTCAGCAACCTGCTCTAGCTGACCCTGGTTGGAGCAGGGAGTTTGGATGAGACGGTCTCTAGAGGTCCTGTCCAACAACACTGATTCTATGATTCTGGGTATTTTCATCTCTAAATTCCAAGGAAACTTGCAAATCACCAGCTTGCTTTCATTTATTTGTTTGTTTGTGTCATTTTATCTGTGGCATGGGGTGCATTTTTAGGAATATATTTTTTGAATCTTGACTTTGCTTGTATGAATACAAATACCAGGAACTTAATAGGTTCAGGAAACCAAAGTTAATTTTTTTAGTATCTTTGATTCATATGCATTTAGTGAGCCAAAATATGTGATGTTTAATTAACATTTCAGTTCAGTGAGAGGTTTCTTGGTCAAAGACTTTGGGAGCTGTTCTCCTGTGCAATGTTTCCAAATTTGTGAATACAATTGAAACCAACCACTGAAAAATCACAGTGTCTGTGATCATGGTAGACTGCACTCATACAATGACTGGGTACCGTAGTGAGACAGAAACAGAGAGAAGGAGGAGTTAGTTAAGAAGATTATGACGTTAAGTGTCCTTTTATTGGGTTTGAAATGCCCAGAAAGGTATCATTTACTGTTATGCAGAAATGCAGGACAAACCACAGAATTGTATTGCAATGGGAAGCAGGGCTGTTACAGAGGAAGCTGAATTAGCGCTAAAAGTAATAGAAAGCATGGCAGCGTAGCATAAAATTCTAGTAAAAGCTTGAGCATTCCCAGCCTCGTGATTACTCCTAGATGCTAAAGATGTTTTTTAACAGTGATTAAAGACTACAGAGAGACACTTGGAAAATGGGGAGATTTTTAAATCCTCATGCTGATCCAATGACTGAGAGCTACTCACTAAAGCGTTAGGCACAAGTAGCAAGAGAGCAGCCAAGGAGCAGCCACCGTTCATGTGAACCCAGGGATGGTTTGGTGCAACAGCTGGACTGATGTGGTGGGAGTTGTTGGGGCTTATCGGATGGTCGGGACCTGCAAGTGGCACCAAGAAGTATCTTGTTCTAGAGCTGTTTGAGAGGGGTTTTGGATTCAAGTCTTCACGTATGTATAGCAGGGAGGATTTGCAGCCCAGTAACTATGATATCTGCTATTACAATTTAAAAGCCACAGGCTTTGTGTTGACCTGACAAGACTTAGTCAGTCCAGGCTGATGACTTGCCTTGGCTTACTTAGCCTGAACTGATTTTAACTTTTTTTTGTATTAAGGATAGCGAATGTCTAGCAACCATGTAACTATAGCCTATGTCTGGTTTAGATCAGCTTTAGTTTATAGTGATAACAAAGAGTTACTGTGTGGATTGAACAGTCTGTGAGTTCAAAATAAGATGTGTGGAACAGTACAGACATGGGATAATAGCAGAGGTCCCAGACTGTAAACACAACCCTTAAAGATCAATCAATGGTCACTGCAGAAGTGCAGCCCTATGTTGTTCAGGTAAAACTGGTTTGGAGATAACAACAAGAACAGAAAAACTGAATAATCAGAAGAAAGATCATGTTAAGAAAACATATAAAAATAATTCCCATCAGACCCAAAACTGAGGAAGAGCAAAGCATCAGCATCAGTATCACTTGCCTCCTAGAAGAGAGGATGAAGAAAGCCCCACCACAAATATCATAATACTTGTGACAGACATCTCAGGATACAGACAACATACCATAAACCACTTCCTAGTTTTCCTCAGTAAGGCTGAAATGGTCAACCGTAGGAGCCAGACAGGCACTGGAAGAGTGAGTGTAGTACCAAAAAAAACGTAGACATTAAAAAGTTGGTGGGTTTTTTGGTGTTTTTTTTTCTGTTTGTTTTGGTTTTGTTTGTTTTAGTTTAGGTTTTTTTGTGTTTGGTTTGGTTTTTTTTCCCCTGGAATAACAATTTTAACAGCATTATTGAAACTTCTCTGTATTCATTTGCATGTATAATCTTATGGCTGGACTAATTATTTGACTATTAGATTATGAAAACTTTAACTGGACTAACAACAGCTTCATAGAGCTCCATATCTATGTGGGGTATGCTCCATTCTTGCCCATAGCAAGATTTTGAGTGTGAGAGCTTAGAAGTCCACCATAAATCTGTAAGAAGCAGCAATTAGCATTCTGGTTGCTGCTTTTCCAATTCACTGGGCTGCACCCATGAGACTTGTGGGCTAAGTAGTGATCTGGAAAGAGACTGTATGGGAGATTAAATGTGATCTGTCTGTTCTGGGGAATGGGGATATATTGCATGCAGTCTTAGCCAGCAAAAATTTACCTGTGGAGACATACTGCTGATATTCCTGGCTACCTTCTTGTCTAGTTTATTACCTACCATAAAAGTGTGAACTTTTATGTGCAAAGGAGAATGCACTTGGCTCCACTTTTCTTCTTCTGGTGTGCTTTCAAGCTTCCCAACTTCTAGCAGCAGCAACATTAAAATTAAAAAAGAGAACAGAATTAGCCGCCCGCCCATCCTTGTGCAAGCAGTTAGTCACGACAAACCCTAAATAAACAGCTGTCCTGGACTTGAAAAGAAAATTGTTGTATATATCATAATTGTTAATGTAATTGTTGTATATAGGTGTAAGAGGTGACCTAGCCTTCTTTTCTGCACACAGAAACTAATTTGTAATTTAGCATGTTGTGTGCAATAGGTGCAGCTGAAATTATTTCTCATTTTCATTAGAATAGAGGACTCCGATGGGATTTGTCCCTGATGTCTACAATGGTGCAAATGGAGGGCAGAAAACAGACCAGGTCTGCTCCGATGAGCCTCTGCTTACATAAGGGATGATGTTTGAAGGCAGTGAGATCTGAAGGTGCCTCTGAAAATTATGCATGATTTGCTTTATTGTATGAAAGCAGCCCATAAGCTGATTACCCCCCCATTGTATTCCAGTCTTCAGTGCAATTTGCCTTTTGCTCTTCCTTTATTCCTCACATATACTTTAGGACAAGATTGTATATATTTTTTTCTTTTGAAAAACTTAAATCCTCTTTTTTTCGTTTTAAGTCCTCTAGCAAAAGCCTTTTTTTTTTTTTTTGGTTTCCACCCCCCCACCCCCCATGTAATCTTTCTAGAGCCATGCCCACTTGTGCCTGAGGCAATTTCTGAATATTTTGTTTTCAAAGGCAGGTGAAAAGACAGGACAGGACATTGGCATGAGAGTCTTAAGCATGGCTGGAATCTGTGTGTGCGCAAACAAGAGCGTGTGAGGGAAGTGCTCTACTGCTGATGTTTTTGAACAAGCTGAGAGGAGTCAGGTAGATCCTTCAGTAACCCTGTGCACTGCCTCAGAGATGTTGACTACTGTCTTCACGATACTTTTCAGATTTAAGTCTACATTTTAGAAAGGATTCATGTTAATATACACAAGCTGGGTTCCCAAAAGGCCTTGGTGATATATTGACATGTATGGATTTTTATTTGACTCCCAATCCAGAAAGTCCACTCCAAGCTCGGATTTAGGAAGATTTTAAACGTTCACACATAATGTTGACTTACTTCACCCCATGAGCTGCTCTCATTAGAAAGAACAATTGATTAAAATAACTACTTAGACAATTCCATCTTTCTTTTTGCTATTGAAAACTCCCAGTCTTGGTGATTCCCTGTCAAACTGTAAGCACTTACTTCTTGTCTGTTCGCTTCGGTGCAACTCAGTGGACTTCAGACAAACAACAGCAAAACACACCAGGGATAAAAAAGGACAGAATGTTAAATGAAAAAATAAATCAATAGCCCATTTTCACAGGGGTTGAAGGGCTTGTCCTATGGACTGTGTTATCTGTGGAAAGGATCCTGGCACAGTAAATAGAAAGTCCTGTATCAGAGAGCTAACTCTCTTTTAAACAACCAGTTCCCATAGTGCTGTGCTTAACTCGAACCATCATGTTAACAGCCAAATGCAGTATTTATTTTTTCTTTCTGGAAAAGTCGTATTTCCTGTTTTTATTGCTTTTTTGAAGTGAAACTGAGACTGATGAATCTTTCCAGCCATTAACCATCCCTATCTGGAAGGATCTATGCTACTTAGGAAAGTTAAGACCTGCATTACAATGATGTGAGGAGTCATTCTAGTCCTTCTGGGAGGGTGAAGCATTGGGAGCCTTCAGGAGCATCAGCTCCTCATTAGAGGTAGGGCTGGTGCAGGATTGTGTTTCCCAAGGCTAACATGAGTCAGCCAGGTCAATCAAGCTCAAAAAAAANATCAAAGCAAAATACTTTGGTAGCAAGAGAGAAGCAGAGCCCAAAGGGTCAGAAACACACAGGCTATAACAGTCAGGGAGCTGGAAGGCAGCATCAGCTGGGCACCCAAATGGTGGCAATTAACCTCCTGTTGTGACTGGAATCGATCACTTCCCTTCTGCTGCCTCCATGTCTCCCCCAAGTCCCTGCATTATGTATATAAGTTGTAAAAATATGAGGGACTGTTGTTCAATGGTATTTAGACTGTGCCCAACACAACAGGGCCCAGAAGCTCTCAGGAAGTCCTGATGTCCAGTTTGACCATGCGAAGGTCTGGGTTTTCATGCTGTGATCCTGCATGAGCCAGCAGCTGCACGTTCAGGTCCTGGAACTGTTCTTGCTCTTCGTGCTGGGGTGTGTGAACTGACTAAATTTGGTCTTAGGAACTGGTACTTCTGTGAATTTTTCATTCCAGTTTTATCCTATACAATGTCCAAGGACAACAGTTATCATAAGTCAGGATTTTCTCATGTTGACATGCAGACAGGGGGAACATGCAGTAAAGCAAGTTCCTATTCAGAGGCATCATTTGAGAAATATCAAGGCTCCTATCGCCACTGTTCGACGTTATTTGGATGGATGTGTTTTATCGTGGTTATTACTGAAAATCAACGCTCATCTGCCACTACTCAGAGGTACTTGCAGCTCCCTGGCTTCCATCCCTATGGCAGTGCAATCCTGCTACCCAGTGATAGATGGGAAATGTGGATACCATAGCAAGAATGATGATATCCCCTCTATTTATTTACAGGGCAGATGACTGACCTTCCAGAATAAATAGCACAGAAGGAAAACATGAGATATTCATTTATCTCCTTGCAAAACGTTCTTCTGTAAAAACACTAAAGTCTCTGCAGATTAAGATCATGGACTCTTCAAACTAGAGGAGAGAGGGCACTGGTCTCCCCAGTGACATCAATAATCATCCTTGGTTGTGTAACTGAATTCTGTCCTTGTACAATCCCGTCGTGATCAGCAATTCTGGATGGGCAGATCACACTTCGAATCGTGCACAGCTCTAATCTTTATCTTTCCAAGCTCAGCACTGCCGTAACCTTTGTCTCTGCTGACAGAATAATTTCTGTCCCTAGCCCCTCTGAGGGCACATCTTGCTTGAGTCAACCCAACAGCATCACGGAATATTTTGGGGCACTGGCACTGGGCTGTCTGTGCTGCTGAAGTGCTGAAAGGCTGCCTGACATGCTCTTGGTCCATGACGGCCAGCCTCCTCCCAGATTATTCCTGGGCACAGGTTGGCACTTAGGACCTGCCAGGGACCATGCAAAGGAAGCATTTTGAATGCAGTCACCTTCTTTTGCAGGATAGTACACTTTATTATCACAGACATGGAGTGCACCATGCATGCTGGCTTCAGTATGAAAGATTGTACCCAAGCATATTTAATTTATTTGTATAGGTTTAGTCTGATTAAATTCCAGAATGTTTCTAAAGTTCTTGTGTTTTCTTGCTGGATGTCTGGAACTGACTTGATCTGTTTCTATTGGTCCTGATAAAGGCCCAGGTTCTCTAGCTCTTCAAGACAGAAATGAAAAATAAATAGGCTCAGGAACCACTTTATGGCTACAGCACAGCCTCTGGTTGACAGAAATTGTGAATAGGTTTTCTTGCCACAACAGAATGGCTTAGAAAAACATAAGAGACAACACTGATGCAAACATGACATTCATCAGTACATCTGATGAGAGGCTGCAAACAAGCGCTGACGTTGCCAAGCATCTGTCAGTGGAGATGGGGAGGCACTGGCCAAATGGGAAACATCTGCATCTTCTCCAAATGAGAAACAGTGGAATAAATGAAAAAGTCTGGAAATCAGGCTTTTCTTTTAAAAAGACTCATGGATGTGAGGGAGCACAGACCAAAGCATCTGTGTACTTTCAGAAGATTCATGTAATTCTGATGACCTCACCATGGGACTACATTATGGGCAAAAACTAGAGATGGCAGGATAGAGGAAGAGGACAACACAAAAGAGCTGGGCATAAGCGACACTGCAGTGCAGTGAAACAGCACCAACCAAACACAGACAGACAATACAGCAAACTGTTGCTGGTTTAAGAACTTGTTGAAAGGAGCAAGTCTAAACCCAGATGCTCATCTTGCTACAGTGGTGTCATTGGGTAACAACAGGGATTCACATGTCATGGCTTCAACTGGTGTTTGCATAAGAGCTGCTGGCAGGGACAAGTAGCTCTTAGGATGCAATTGTAGTAAGCCAAGTACTAGGAGGTTGCTACCCTTAGCTGGACACAGCAGTTTCAGTGTCACAGTGGAGACATAGTATAAATCTGTTCTCCTCTCCCAGCCTTGCACTCCTCACCTCTGGGGTACCGAACCCTGCTGTTGCTCAGTGGTTAGTCAGAGTCCACTCTCCCTGCTACATCTCTGCCAACTCAACTAATTTAGCCCATACCTGCATTGTCATCATCTCCCACATCTGGTAGGCTAGGGTTTTTCTTGACTTCCATTGCTCAGGCAATTTGCCTAGCTCCCTTTTGGAAGTGCTGTCAATGGACCAGGATTAGGACTGTTAAAATCTCTGATAAGACTGGATTAAAACTTGCTGCTCTTTCAGCATGACCTTATGAAAGTTCTTCTACTCTGTGCAATGAATGTACATAGTCAGTGTATCTGAGCAGGTAACACCAAAGGCTTGACGTGGCTTGAAACATCTCTCGCTCCACCTACCTCACTGTAGGCTACCAGCCTTCCTTGGATTTAGGCACCTCATCATGCACTGGGATTTGGATACAATATAAATGTCTGGGCTTTCAGAAACTGATATACCCAGAAACCCCATCACTGATTCTGCTGAAAATCAGGCAATTTCTACTTAGATGCTGAAACACAAATGTGGGGGCATTATTTTAGGAATCAACACCTTAATTGCAGGGTAGGCATGATTTGAGGATTTTAGGACTACATTCCCCAGTGAAAAGAGACCAGAGACAAGGTGAAGGACAAGCAGGGCATAGAAAAGGAGAGAAAAGAATGAAAGGATGAAAAAAGGTGCATGATGGGTCAGAAACAGGTGGAGGAGGGGGATTCCTTAATGATGGGTACTTAAAGTAAGAATACTCCTCTCTTTAAAGAAGCAAGAAGAATACAACACATTCACATTGGCTTTTTTTGGCATACAGAATCTGTTCAGTCCCTAAGTGACTGCAGCAATGTTGACCCTAATCTCCCACTTCTTATCTCTTGGTAGGATTTCTAAGCCTTTTAGTCCTCCTGAGCAAGCAAGGCACCTGGTCTCTGCATACCCTGCCATAGCAGCTTGAATACCGCAGAGTAAATAGACCTCATCAGGAGGAGGAGAGGTTCCTTGGGAATGATAAAACAACGAGCAAAGCAAGAACTGCCAGGCCAGCTGGTAAGTGTGGAAGCGATGGGCTGCGTATTGATTGTGCAGGAGTCTTGCTTAGAGAGATGGCTGGAAATTTTTACCTTTGAAAATGTTACTCTGAGAAAGCTGAGAACAGAGCAGGAGCCAGCGCTGATAAGAGGGATCAATGCAGACCATGGACAGAATGAGGTTATTAATAAGTAATAAGACTGAACTTGGGAGCTAATCAAATAAAAAAGGCATTTTCTAGCTGGGGCATTGCACAGGCACTTGATTGCTATAGTAATGGCAATGGAGAGATTAGAAACAATGAACTGTACAGGAAAAACTGGCTGAAAATCCTTCCTCATGGAAACATCTATTTAAAAGAATAGCTAAACCAGAACAATTTTCTAGAAGAGATGTATTTCAGGATATTTAACCGGGGTTGTGAACAGGAACCAGTGATCTTTGGAGCATGTAAAAATTGAAACTAATGCTGGCAAAAGATGCTAGATAAGCTTGCCATCTCAATTCTTCCAGTTATTACTAGCAGGGTGACAATTTCTCACAGCTGGAAACTGCAAGTCTAGGCTCTACAAGTTTCTTCACCTGCAGGGACCATCTCCCGTTATGCAATACGATCATTCAGTCTTTGTCACCTTTCTCTTAAACGCCACTTGCTGTAAGCTTTAGAAGAAGAGGCCTGTAGCTGTGAATGAAAGGGAGTTATTCCCTCTCAACTTCATTGCATCCCTGGCAATGTCTAGTCTTCCTATTCAGTCCTCTAGGACGGATGCAAAACCCAGGACTAACCTCTACGTATTTTTAAAAATATGACAAAAGTACAACATTTCTGTATACTTTTTTACTACATTTCTGAGGATTTTTCTATAAGTAAAGCATGTTTATAGCTTTTCATGATGTATTTGTCTTCCCTATTGAAATCTCCAGTGTCTTCTTATAGATTAGAAAATTGCTACTACTAAAATAAACTAGCTTATCCGGTCACATAAGTAGTTCTAAAGCCAAGCTACTAATAACAACAACTATCAGCTTTTCACTACTGGGGAAAGGTTTCAGGAGAATTTTAAGCCTGATTTGCCTAATTTCCTTAAGGAGATCTCCAAGATCCAAGAATTGAACGAGGAAATTAATGGGAAGCAGACGAGAATTCTAGTCTTATTTCTACAATATGAAAAGGCAGCTAAGGGGGAAAATCCCACAAGACAGGTATTAGACACAGGGAATTTGTAAGCTTGGGGTTCTACTGGGTAGTTTCCCGGATGAGGAGAAATGGGCAAAGAGATGGCATTTCTCTTCTGGTTTCAGTGGTGTTAGTTATGCTGCTTTCCCAACATATTATAATACTGGAAAAGCATACAAAAAACTGTAAGGAGCCTGAGGTACAATGCTGAGAATGAATCTGTGTGTTGTTCCCCTTTCAGTATGGGAACCACACCAAGAGTGGTTAGGTTTGCTTTTGCTCCTGAGTCTAAGACTTGGAGATGGCCTGCAGGGCACCAAGAGGGCTTCATTTGTCATTATTTAAAACAAGTAAGCATGTGCGGCCTAAGCTCAAATTTGATCTGATGTGGCAAGAGGAACTAAAATCCCTGTGTGTTCAGTACACAGTTTATACACATGTCCAGTACACAAGGTGTTGTTCATTGCTCTGAAATGGCTAAAGGTCATCTTGCATGATGCTAATGACCTTCTCTGATTCTCTTTAATCCCTTCACCCTTGTTCCAACCCTTCTTGGGAAGGAGATACTTAAAACCAACCCTGACCATGGGTATTAAGACACACATGGTACCAACTACATAATCAAAGCAGCAACGCACATGCCACCCAGCTGCCAAATGAGATGTGTAGACAGTATGGTGGGTTGGGCAGGATGGAAAATGAGTAATAATTCAGACTTGAAGCAGACCCTTTAAGGAGACTGATTGTCAAGGTAAGTAATGACAGTAGCCATGGGAAAAAAATCTCCCTCTCACTATGGCATACAGCTTCTCAGGTGAGGAACCCAAGCAGGGATACAGTGCAGGGCCATGGAGGAGAGAGCAGAAGTGGGACTCTCCTTTCTGCTACTTGATCAGAGGATAATATTAGGAAAAAAATCCTGTTTCAGTGAGGCCTCCTTTTTATAGGTATGATGTGCCTTCCTGACTCACTGTAGATTTCTCCACCCCTCTATTTTTTTCCACCAGAAACCAAACTGTCAGGAAGGACAGCCAGCACATGCTTCCCCTAAAGATGTTCCTAGAGATGGGGAATGAGCAGCTACTGCTCCTCCACAGCCAATGCCTGTTCACATGTATTTGCCCTTTTAGCTACCTTTCTGGGTTACTTATTGGATATGCTAATAGCATCTAAAGCCATCTGGAGGAGATGATATTTAGTTATTATACAATATTGTGAAAAAGAAAAGAAAATATATCTGAAAGAAAAGAGAATGTATCTGAAGATGATTAGAGAGCTCCCATTCCGTCCCCTGACCTGTTAAGAAAGTGCTATGTACTAATAGCTTTAACTTCTCTTCCTATTATACCCTGATAGGATTTGCCTTCCAAAGCACTCTGACAACATAAGACAGTAGGCTGCTGAATTGGAATAAGTAATACGGGCGCACAGATGTGTGTGTGCATCAGGACACACCAGCCTGATGGCTAAGGTAGCCCACTGTACCTCTCATCACAGAAAACAAACCCAAAAATCATTCCAAGTCTTAGAGGGAGAAATTGCCTCCTTCACAAGTGAATTGCAGGGACCAGGAGCAGAAGTTGTGGTAGAGACAGAGCAAGGGGAGCCACAGTTTTGAGAAGATGGACAGAAGGTCCAAGAGCTAAGAGCAAGCTAAGGTGCTAAGTGATGCTAAGAGCAAGCATCTGGATAGTCTGGGGTCTTTGGGAGATAGTGCTGTTACTGGTGACTTCTTTATGCTGAACATAAAATTGTTGGTATAGACAGAGATACTTTTAACAGAGCCAAGAGGCTCATCCTGTTGAAACTAATGAGCACACAATTCTACCTAATGAGGAAAACTCAGTGTTTTTCCAAAAGAACAGGAAGAGGCAAGACTCTACTAACACTTGAATTTAAGGCTTCGCATGGAATTTAGAAAGGGGATAGTTTGCATTTTCACCCTTTTCCACTTGTAAGGAAGCTTGATGGGACTGTTTGCATGTACGTGGTGAAGACATGTACAGGCGCTTACACTGGATCCTCAGTTAAGGGACACAGATAATGCCCAAGAGGGATATGGGTGGGAAGCTTCATTGTTCTTTAGCCAGACATAAAATTGGGTGAAAACTATATGCAATTTGTAAAACTGTCTTGGTGAATTTGGCAAAGCCCCCATCTTGATTCTGCCTCTGTTGAAACCAAGGGCAGAATCATCATTGATTGTAAAAGGTGCAGACTCAAGGCCTTCTAGGATCTGGAGGGATTTCCCAGGGTGTACCTCTGTGTTGCAGCATACACATCTGACTTCCGACGATACCGAAGATTTCCTTGTTGGTCTAGTTCTAACACCCACCAAAGTGAACAGAAAGATTCCCACTGAATGCTGAAAGTCTGAGTGCAGAGGTATAGTCCCAGGGGCAGAACAACAATAATTTCTTATGAAGGTCTTCAAAATACATGGATAATATAATGAACTTGACTGGTGGTATGGACCATACTGGAGAAGGCTGTGCCATCTTGCTCTAGGTTTAAACTATGCTCTACCGAAAAGTTGGAATTGCCTCCATGCCCAGCTGCTCATGTAGCAGGGGAAGAGGTCCTTCACTTAGAGGCGAATTCGAGGGAGAGCAGCTTACCTGGAGAAGCGGTCCTGGCATTGTGCTGGAATGTTGCTATTTTTCCGGGCTTTGTTTGTTCTTTGAAGTGAAATGCGTTTAACTCTCGGGAGAAAGGCTATTATCCTTTCCTTCCTCACTCCTGAGTGCAAAGCAATGGTAATAAGTAAGAGAAAAATAAATAAAATAGAGGAAGGTGAATAAAGTCATCAAAATTCATAGAGAGCTGGCAGGAGTGAATTCAGAAAGTCTGCAATGAAATGAATGGATCCCCCTCCCACAGGCACACTTGGACTAATTGGGGAATCTGCAAGTAACAGTGTACTATTCATTGGCAGAATCACTGGAATGACACTAATAAAGAAAAATTCAGATGCTCCCATGCTTCGTAGAATAGGTGTTCCTTATTCCAATAACTGTACATGGTTCCTTGTAAGTCAGGAGACAAAGGGTGGAGCCAGTGCTGTACTTGCCATGAGCTTTTGTCTGTTTTAAAGTTGCTTGCCTTTTGTCCAAGAGTTAAGCACAAACTCAAAGCAAAGAGTCTATTTGCATTTGCAGATTAAGTAAAGTCAATTGCTAAGTGTTAAATCAAAAAAGCAACTCTTGACTGATGGACGAGAAAATGCTCAAGTTACAAGTTACAAGATCTCATACCTCATGGTTCAGAAGAATTGAAAACTGCTGCTGCATGGACACTTAATGGTACATTAAGTGTCTCCAGGACACCACCAGTAATCCATGTGGCCAAGAACTGCAAGTTCTGTATGAGATAATTACTCAAACATTTCAAGACAGGACCTGTTGCAATGAATGCAACAGCAGCGTTTGTGTTATTCGTGTCAGAGGACAGAAGAAATTCAGTGAAGGATCCATCAAGTCTTCAATGACCTTTTAGTAATAAGCTAGGTAGCATAATACAGCTTAGCTCCCTGGGTTCCTAAGGATGGGGGCAAAATTGCTTGGTGCAGTTTGATTAGAGATGTGTTGCTTTTCTTTCAGACCCACCACCATCAAAGCCAAATATCTCTTCAGGTGTATATGGACGCATAAAGCCGCATGGGTAAAAGAAAAAACAAAACCAAAACCAAAAAACCCAACCTTTGTTCATTCTGGGATCAGAAAGTGATCCGAGATCCTGAACCAGATCCAAGAGGCTCTTAAAAGCTCCTGCCTTTCCCAAAAATATTGCCTGAATGTTGAGCCTGAAACAAGACCAGAAAGGCAGTAAGCCCCCATATATGTCACAGGGACAAAATTTTGGAAGGGTTTGAACTCCTCATAACACACTGCTTGGCCTGGTTCCGTGAGTGTAATAGGAGCATCTATCTGGTTGGAGCCCTGAGTGTAATGCAGTTATTTGGCTAAGTTTTATTATTACGTCTTCTGCCCCCGCACCCTCCCAAGGAACCTACCTCGTTATATTACGGACTCTAAGCTGCAGGAAACACAAAATTGCCCAGCTGCCTGTAGCTAGACAGAGATGCTGCAAGTAGGAAGTGGGATAAGAATTTAATTCTCAGTAGTTCACGGGTAAATGATCTCCAGTTTTCTTCAGTTGGGACAAATTGATTGAAGAAGGTACTACAGTGTAACTTGTCTGCCAAGGCTCTCCCAGTATGCTTTAACCACTCCAGAACAACCCCTCTATACAGAGACACGAAGGAAGAGGTATCTTTGTGTTTGGATTATCTTCTCCAAATAGGGGAATTAGTCTGAACTTGCTATTCTTGTTGATCCCATTTGAATCTTTAGAAAGGTGCTTTCCCCCATAGATCCAAAGTGGAATCTGTTTTATAGCAAATGTAAAGTGAAATAATGGTGAGAGCAGCGAGACTCAGTGAAGTCATTAAATCATTTATACTCTGATTCAGCCTGGTTTTGAGAGGTTTAAATTATGCCCAGCAGGTAAACTCATACTTTAAGTCAAAGGAAACACGTTCTTTCACTCTAAGTCACAGTGTCTGGGAAGACTGGGATCCATCTGCTTAGGTTTTCTGAAGGGATGCTCTCTTGCCGGAGAATTTTTTTCTTGGTTGTGGATATTTTTTCCATTTTTTGTTCAGTGAACAGCGGTACAGGTTTTGGCAATGTCACCATGTAATCATGCGTTATTTGAATGGGCAGACTTGAATGGGCTTTACTCCTATGGTGACAGATTTTTAGCTGCAATTGTTCTTCGCTTTTTGAAGGTGCCGTTAACCCCTGTTCCCAGCAGCCTGGTTCTCTGTGTGGCTTGGGCTTTCCAAGACTGGATCTCAAAAGTGTCAAGGTTACACTGGGCAAAGGGAAGGAGAGTGAGTGTTTGGGAGAATGAGATCAAGTCTTTTTTTTGTCTTTTCTTAATCCTGGAATAGGCAGAGGCCAAAGCAGCCCCAGCAGAGTTTATAGTAGCTAAAAGGATGCCGCAAATTCTGCCAGCCTCAATGGTTCCTTGCGCAGGACTGTGCCAGCAGGATCCTTTCTGCCCCATCAGATTCCCCTCTGTGGCAATATGCCCTTCGCTCAAAAATGAGTAAAGGTCTCACTGTGCCAGCTGCCACAGGGATCTTTGGCTGCTTCTTGTAGACATCATCTCTGGGGCTATGTCAGCAAACCAGGTGGAGTTAACAGCGAAGATTTTGGCAATATCTGCAACTGTGGGGCTGTGTTTAAGGTCACATTTCTGTAGCTGTGCTTGCCTTCATTTAATCTTGTTTGCTCTGACGTCAATGCAAATGTAGCAGCAAGCCCATGCTGTTACACGCTGTCTCTATTATTATGCTTTTTCTCTCTTAAATCATGGCTGGTTTCTTACGATTGAGTTAAATTTACTATGGAGAGGGGCGGGTTGTTTTAACAGTGCAGTAGCTAGTGTGTTGGCATATTCTAGTCAAGTAAAGAGTATCTGCACTTAATAATTCTGTTTAATTGATTCTTGTTATAACAGCCAAAAAGCTGAATTCACTGTGAGCTGTGTGTGCCTGCATCCTAGTGCGATTCAGCCCTGAATGCTAATGAATTAGTCTTGCCTATTTTATACATAAACAATTTATTACCTTCATATGAATTAAATTTTCATGACATAGATTAATGTATTCTGCCTGCCATCTGGAAGGTCCTACAGCGGTCTCCAAATGGTGCAGGGATATGCACGTCATTGGAATGTAGCCCTTCCCAGAGCAGAGCACGGGAGCTGAATAACACCGCACAACTTTAGGACCATTGGGCAGAACGGAATAAACCAGTGTCCTGCTGAAGCTAGGGGTAAATTTAGGTTGGAATTGTTTATAGTGATTTTCTCGAGCAGCGCAGCAGATTTAACAGACTGCCAGTTCTTGCAAAATATCTAAAAGGCATCACTTGATTGCAAGGCATAGGGTTGTTCAGTGACATGTCTGTGGTTGTGGAGCAAGTCCATATAAAAAGTAGTAACAGTTCCTACATCCCCTGCCTGCCCACTGCACTGCTGTATAAAGCAGCCTCTGTTTGAAGAGCGAAAGGGAGAGGAGTCGGATAATAGGCTTGAGGATAAAAGAAGTGACATCAAAATCTTTCAACATCCATGTCATTAGTGGATCAGAGGATGGGCTGTCATTGACTCTTCTGGCCTTAAACGCTACGGGAACAAGGAAATTGTAAATTTTCAGGGAATGGTAAAGCTGTGGACTTTCAGGTCATGTTTAATCATTTTTTACAAAGAAGCTCTATTTGTAATACCCCTGCTGTCAAAACATCAGTGGATTAACAGGACTAGCAGGTAATTCTGCTTTAACATCAATACTGATATAACACTATACGCTGCCTACAGCTTAATAGGAACATTTGAAAAACGTATTCGTGGAGTGACAGTATGAAGTGAGTAACAGCCATAGAATGTGGGTAAGAAAATTATCACAAAGGGTAGAACAAATATTCAGGGCTCGTCCCAGCCGTTAAAGAGATGGAGTCTCCTTTGCAAGCTCCAGTCCACTTTCCCTCCTTTACCTTTAGCCACTGGAGCCACAAAATCATTGAAGTGGGACGGGATCTCCTGGAAGATGGGTCACCCCACTTTTTCAGAGACGGTGAACTGGTCATTCTCCATTCCTATTGAGGGTGCCCTAGACGTCCAGCTCGGACTGGACTCTTAACAGCTGAGGAGAGCAGAGATGACTCCTGTCCATTGTGCACAGACTTTAAATAGCTCAAAACTGTCTTCACAGAGCCTTTCCTACTACAGGGAATTCTCCGGTCTGATGAGACTACGCCTGAAGAAACCCATTGGGGGCACGCCCTAACTAAAATGTGAGGCAAGTCTGGGCTAGAAACAATCTCTATCCCTTCTGTTGCAGCTGTGGAGATGAAAACATATTTCTAGCAAGGGGTAAGGAAGTCAGAGAGGAGCTGTTAGACTTGTACCTGGAAATTCAGGAAGATTTTAGTACTGGAGTCTCTTTATATTAGGTTGTCCTTGTCAAAGGGCATGTCAAAAAGTGCCTGTATAGTCATGCCAGTTAGCCTAATTGGTCTAACAAAACCAAAAAGAACAATTCTGGCAGGAGTAATGATTCCACAATGCTCCACAGAGATGGGGTATGGGGGCTTGAGGGTCTCTCTTCTAAGAAGTGAATTTCCTAGCCTATATGTTTTAAGAAAAGCTAATGGCACTGCTGACACCTCCTTTTCAGAAGACAGGGATGCTCATTCTTCTGCTCTGAATGAAATATTGCAAGGGAGAGCTGAGAAAAGGCGCTTGTCTCCCTGGGTATTTCTGAGGGCAACGGATGAGTGGCATCCAGAGAGCAGGCAGATTGAATGATAGCAGAGTTGCTCTCGCTGCTTCCAAGGTGCTGGCCTCTGTTATCAGTGGGATAGTGCAGGGTACCAAATTAATTCCTAGACATGAGTTTCCACTGTAGCAGATAGCCCCATCTCTCTGGATTCTACAGCGCCAAGCTCTAAATTAAGAAAAACTGGCAAGGGAAGAGCTCAATCTCTTTGTGTCTGCAAGTTCTGCTCGTGCTGCTATCTTTGTGGGCACGTAACGTAAGCAGGAGCTGGTGGTTAGCAGGGGATATTGCATTTTTCATTTCTGCCTCACTCCACTCACAGCAGTGAGAAGATTTAGGTTAGTGCTATAATGTCACACACACATACACCCCCCAGTCCACGTCCTGGGAGGTCTGGCCAGCATGGGTCCAACTGCAGATGCAGACGTTTACTTCTCATACAGCCTTGTTGAAATGGTCGGGATCTGCAGGTGCTCAGGACTTTGGGGAATCAATCTTCTTATTCTGACAGCTGAGACTAAGATTTTTGAAGCTGAAGATGGAATCTTGAATTATGATTTAGATCCTTAAATAAATTGGCTGAATTTAAGAAGTGCAAAGCCAGAGCTACTGTTGAAAAACAGGTCACATATTTATATCTTAAATCTGGATTTAGAAGTCTAGTACTAGTTACTCATTTTTTACAGATCCTTGTGTTGGTCTAAATAAGGAACGATGTCCCTATTTAGACGTGCAAGTTGGAAGAGTTAGCTTACATGGCTTACCTGTTGTCACAGAGTGCCAGTAAGAAATCCAGGACTGGAGTTCTGCAAATCCCCTTCTTACCTGCAATATTGCAAATCCCTACAAGAAGCTTCCCAAGAGTTACGTGGTTCAGTAAAGCCTGGCAGTCATGCAGGGAGTCTGGAGGCTCCACAATTTGCAAGCTGGGTGTGCCTGCAAGGGCAGTTTTCCTAGAACTCAGACTGGTTGTCTCGTGTATTCCGGGAGGAGCTATTAAAGCAATGATTAGGAATGAGAGTGTGTCAAACTGCATGAAATGATGTAATTCCTCTTAAGATCCCCCAAACTTTATGAACAAATTTAAAATATGTTTCCTTGAAACATTCCTTTAGGTTAATGATTGCATATACTAAGTCATGTCAAAAACCTTCTCTCACCTACAAAATAAAAGCCGTAATGTAAAAACAAGTCCCCTATGAAGAAAAACTTGTGCTAAGGATCTTTATAATCCTACAAAACATGAAGAAATTGGCAGAGCAGCATTGAGAAAAATGTTGTATACATACTTAGCATTACTTGACATAAGTTTCAAATGATTACAGATTTTTTCATATTGATCATTCAACACGTACGACCTTCTGTTGAGCATTTGGTTTCTGAAAATTAAGTTATCTGGAATTGAACCTATTTTGGGAACTAACATAACTTCATTTCACCTGTTGCTGAGTAACTTAAACTCTCTAGAATATTTACATCCAAAATGCTCCTATGAGTTACAAGCGGGAATCAGGACAAGTTTACAGGTGGAAAACACAGTCACAGAGGGACAAAACATCTTCCCTGACATCACACGAGCAGCTTGTGGTAGAAAGGGGATTTGAAGTGGGTTCCTTGATACTGGGCTGGTGTTCAGATCACTCAGCTGTCCTTCCTTTGATCTGTTTTGAAACTCTTCTTGCTATCATTGCTGTTTTAAGATACCAAGTAGTGCAATGGAAAGGGAGTTGAGGCAGAATGACACATGATCTCTGGAGCCTGCACTGAGGAGACTCAGCAGGGACTTGCGTGAATTCCCCCCACTCACTTCACCTTGGTACCTGGTTGTTTTGGGATCAATGACAGCTAAGTGTGATGTTAGCACTGTCTTCAGTACTTCTGATTACAGACACCGGACTTCACCAGCCTGATGCACCATCTGACCTCCTGGGACCCACTGGCTCTCAGACAACATCATTTTGTTAATTTTGTTCTGGTGGAGCAAATGATGATGTAACTCCCTGAGACTGCAGGTGTGACCTATATGCCAGCTGAAAAAAAAAGCAGAGTACTTCCAGGTTGGATATTTAAGGCTTTTCTGGGAGTTATTCGTGTGTTGGCTCAGTTTGTTGCATTGTCCATTCACAGTGACCTGAGCTATTTACCGTACATGCAGAATCTGCAGTGGAAGCAAAGCCATTCATTCCTAGATGTTTAAACTGAATCGTTTCTCTCCCCTATTGACTGACAGCGTGTGTAATGGATCTCCACGCACCAGAGGGCTTTTCAGTAGCAGAGCTTCAGGCATCACATGGAGAATTAAGGCACACTGAAGGCTTGGTGTTTATTTTGGAATTGAACTCAAAAAAACTCCACTCTGGGGACAAGCTTTCAACCAGATAAGCTGGAGGATTTGATCTGTGAACTTCTTTTCTTAGGTATTTCTGTCCTCCCCTTTGAACCGCAGCAGTTGATACACGTGATGACGGGAAGGAAAAGCATCTGAGTTGTGTAACATCTGCGTATCGCTACAGATTATCTTGTAGCAATGAGATTAAAGATTTTCCTTATGTGGGAAGAGCTTGGGATTTAGAGTTGTTTTTTGTTTGGGTTTTTTTTTGGTGGGGGTTTGATTTCTTTCTTACGTAATGTGCTATAAATTTGGTTTCATTGAGGAAGGAGCAGAAACTTCACAAGTGTGACTAAGAGAACAGGGATTTTTAAAGGAAGCAGAGACTTTTAAAGGATTCCCTTCAACCATGATGTATCTATAATCATCTATACTATAATCCCAGTGTTGCCTCCTGGCGGTTATGTTCATGATAGGACTGAAATGGGTGAGCATTTTGGAGCCATACAGGGAAGTGACTTGCATAAAATAGTGGTTTGGATCTCAAGCGCTGCAGAGTTTTGTGACAGCTCAACAACCTGCTGCTTTGTCCTGCTGATGGATTGACTTTCTGGCTAAAGTCCATCTGGTTGTCAGAATACCTAAGCACATCCCTTGTGCTTGGCCCATTTTGGTTCCCCATTTCTGCCAGGTACATACCAATAGAAAACCTCAGGGCTCCTGAGGCTGCTTTAAATCTGTCCTGTTTCGTCAGCTGTAGAATAACAGAGGCTGAGGACCAAGACTGGAAAGGAACCTCAGCTCAATCTGTTCTCTTGACCTAGTCCTCAAGCTAGTGAACAAGGTTTCAAAATGGCATCAGATTTCCCCAAGACTGTTTCGCAAATCTCACTTTCTGCCTATAAACCAAGTGTTTATTGCCCTGCAATGAGCAGACTCCTGAAATCAAAATGAAGTAAAAATAGCAGAAGGACCTCCCTCTGAGGACCATCCAGTTTGGGCTCTAAAATAGCTTATGTAGAGTATCATCAGATTCCTGTTGATGTGGGACACCAAGTTTCCTAGATCTGAGACCACTCCATGCTAATTTGCCACTGGGCTACAGTGCATGTAATAAATTTAATAAAATAGTAATAACGTACCATGACCCTTCCGTCTCTGCCCTTCCATTACTGTGTAGTTTATATCAGAAGGATCTGCAAGCTGAGACTGGGAATGAAAGTATTTAAATTACATGAAGGTTGTGGTTTCTAAATAAAGACTGGCGGTCCCTTTGATAATACCACTATCATAATACTTTGATCCTGAGAGCTCGAAGCAGTCATTCTTTGTATGGGTCTCTCATTGACTGCAAAGGGAATTTTGGGCACAGAGCAATTACCTACACAAGATTGGGCCAATTACTTAATTAAATTTTAAGTAGGAGTATATACATAGCAGATGGACATTTTGAGAAGGTACTGAGCAATGTGTGCAGGGTAACAGAGGATGCAGCTTATCTTGCACATTAGCCTTGGATGGGTTTTAAGTGTATTAACATTAGGACTCCAATCGGATTTAGGTGGTGTGCAAAATTTCTCCAAGCCTTCTTAACTTGGCTGAATTTTCCTCAGATGATTGCAGCAGAGAATGATCCAATCACTTAACCAATCTTGTCTGAAACAAGTGTGAAAACAAAGAATGGCCACAGCTAGAAAGAGACATTGTCTCGGCAGATTGTTGTATAGGCTTGGATAGGTGCCTGGGTTTTAGTTGGGTACTCACTTTTTAAAGGCAGCTAAAAGGCTTTCAACCAAGATCTTTTAAAAAATGATAATTTGTAGGTACTATATTGTTTATCTTTTCTTCCTTTCCATTCCCATACCTCACTTTGCAGTGGAGCTTTCGCTCTGTCTCATTGCTTTATGTGCCTGCATTTTAGGACAAGGGTTTATTTATGTTTGGTTTATTTCACTCCACATTTACAGAGCTGTAGGTAGCCTAAACTGTTTTCCTAGAACACAGAAAGACAAGAAAGGGCAACAGGAGTATCATTTTTATTTACAATGATACTAAGCTCAGGTACTTAAAAAAAAAAAAATTCCCACCAATATCAGTGAACAGGAATTAGCAATGCAGATTTGATTAGATGAGATGAGAGGAGCTGTAAAGTAAAATACCTCATGTTCTCTGTTCGTCAGAGGAAAAACAAGTTAATATTATCATTTAATAAAATATCTTTATGATAATAAGGTCTAGAAGTCCAAGATACACTCAAGAATATTGCTCTTGACTGTCCCATAAAATGTGTAGTCTGTACGAGAAGAAGAAAGTGAAAATGGAAAAGGGACTTTCGGAAGAGAACTTACTCTTTTGGGCAGAAGCAGGGACAAAGCCCATCTCCCCATGAGCCCATCATTTCCCACACAGCACTAGACAGTTGAACAGTAAAGTCCTGTTTACAATGAGATGCTTATATTGTTGATGAAAATGAGGAACTTTTCCCAGACATGACATAAAGTTTCTCTGAACAAGGGTAAGAAATGAACTCCAGACTTGCCACATCTGCCATTTAGCAATTCCTTTATTTAGCATCAAAAAAGTATTGCTTTTGAAAATGAACAATATCCACAGTATTCTGAACATCATCTAGGGTTTTTCTGAACATCATTTCAGGGTATTTTCTATTGACACAAGAAAAGTCATCATTGGTTTAATTGTCTATCCTTTATGGAAAAGTACCTTGTGAAATTAGGAAGAATTTTGGCGGAAATTAAAATCCTTGCCCTGCCCTATAAAGCATGTCAGTATATGCACAGGAGTTAGCTGGATGATGAGCCTCACCAGAAATGCCCAACACTCAGAATGTCAGAGGAAAAGGGAATGACCCACACCTGAGCCTCAATAAGGAGCTTCCCCAAGCTAACATAAATTCTCTGGTATTTCCCATGTGTTGTGGAGGTCCTAACCTAGTGACTGCAGTGTACAGACTGGTGCTGCTCACTGCTTAGAACAGATGCTCAATATCTGGGAGAAAGTGGGAGAAAGAATGGTAATGCTGTTTGAGGTGCACCAGTGACAGTCAGGGAGGAGACAAGCCCTGACTCCTCAGTTGTCAGTCTTATTTTTACCTTTTATTTTATATTAGCCCGGGGTAACTCAAAATATGGAGCACAGTGCTTAGGATTTATGATTATGAGGAGTCCGCTTCAAGGGACACCAAGCTTGCACTCTTGTTAAACTCCCAAACACCATATAAAAACCTAACAGTGATGATTAATACAATGTATGATAGTGATCCCCACATCTGTTTGCTTTCTTTAAGGGTGCCCCAATGGCTGAAGAAAAGCCCAAGTATAACTCCACTGTCAGTGAAGTCACCATTGTGAACCTGCAGCCTGAGAAAAATCCCATTCTCCTCTTGCCAGGAGGGAAGCCAGGAAGTGAACATAGAAACCTTGGTTTCCATCCTCCTTCTCCACGGATTTCAGAGAAGAGGATATCCCAGGGAGAGAAAAAAATGTGGCCAGAAAAGGTGAAAAAACAGGGGTCTTTTTCCCCCAGCCTGCATCGTACAAAGGAGTTTTGTAGCACAGAGAACATCACCCTGAAAAGGCCAGTGAAGTTGGCCCCTCTGGACATCCCGGTGGAAGTAAAAGAAGCCCAGCTCCAAAAGATTATGAGCATCCAGAGAGAAGCCCAAATGGCTGCTCAGAAGCTGGCGGTTATCAACTCTATCAGCAATGAACCCCATGTGAAAAGGGTAAAGAATCTGGCTCAGGGGGAACTGGAAAATCTTCAAAAGATAAAGCTCAGCGAGAAGGCTGCTCTGGAGAATAAAGATGATCCCCTACTCCCTAAAACCAGCAAACCCCTGGGAGAAATTCAAATTATTTTGCCTCCGGGGACCTCTAAGTTGACTAAACAAACAGGTGTTGAAGAGGTTCCCAAGGCACTCCGTAAGCCGTTAATCCCCACTCTCCAAGTATCTGACATGCATGAAGACTCTAACAGTCCTGACAGCATCCCTGATCCTTGCCAGAATGTTTCTCGGCGCCGATTCAGACTAAGGCACATGAAAGAACAGCAGGAAGACCATGCGAAATCCAAACCCTTAAAGGTCATGGATCCAAGTGTGGGAGAAGGCAAGCAGAAATCTGCAGGTCAACGAACACAAAAAACCCTCAGTGATGCAAGCAAGCTCATTGAAAATGTGTCCAAAAAGCAGAAGGAACGAGGAGCAAAGCAAGGGGAAATGGATGAAGCCTCTTTTGTGAGGAGGCAGTCTACTCGAAGGATGGCCTTGGGAGACATCATCCAAGTGGATGAAGACTGAATATCACACGCCGTGTAGCGCACAGGAGATTCAGACACAACAGTTACCCAGTAAAATGTTTTAGGCTGACTGCTTAGGTAGAAGTCTTCAGAAGAGTGTCTGAAGACATTAGCAGACCACAAAGTGAAAATAAGATAATATTGTTGAACACCTCGGTCATTTCTGAGATGCTCAAACAAGTGGGTCATAGGGCAAATATCCTCCTACTCTGCTCAACAGTAGAAACGCCCCAGCTACAGTCCTGAGTCCAGCATGGAGTACAACTTTTCAAGACACATGAGGACCATGCAGGAAAAATCTGGATGTGGACTGGGTGGAGGGAACACGTGAAAAACAGGAACCTAGAAAATATTGTGTCTGGGCAAGATGGAAAGAAATAACATCATTTACTCCTGAGAATGCAGCCCTCCCACTTTCAGCTGTGGCAAGTTTGTTTCAGAAAGACAAGACTAAAATGTTCTTCATATCTGTTGTTGGCAGAACAAAAATTAATTAGTTTAAGATTTAGCAAGAGACATTTAAGTCAGAAAAGGAGAAATACTTTTAAGGACCATAAACACTGAAGAATGCTGTTTACAGAGATCAGAATCTCTGTCACTGAAATTTTAAATAATGCATTAAACAAACACCTGCCAAGGATGATTTCAGAAGAGTTAATCCTTCATTCGGTCACGACAAGGGCCAGATGATCCGTAATGTCCTTCAACCTCTATTTTCTTATAGTGTATGGTCTATCTTTTCAGTTGTCCACTCGCAGGGCTACTAACGAAGCTATGTAGTGCAAAAATGTCCAATAAAAGTAACTTTTCAGTTTGCACTGATTCTTCTTCATTGTCTTACAGCCAGTGTCAAAATATTCACTGAGTCCTTCCGAAGGCAGCATCTAATAGATGACTGCTTCTCCTTGATTTTTTCAGACCGACTTCTGTTTGTTCTTTCCCAGTTTCTTGGTAAAGCGAGGAACAGCCAATCCTTCTATTTTCATTGTCTTATCTCAAACAGCTCTGTCTTGCACATTTGACCTGTTCACCTTTGGTCACCTTTTAAGATCATCATATTTTGAAGACTGAATATTATTTTTATGTATAATACTAAATAAAACAAGCTTGCACAGTCTCAACTTAGTCACAGAAATCTTTTTAGGGAGGAAAAAGCTCTTTTGTGGTTTTTTGAACAGCTATTATGACAAGTTGCCAGAGATTCTAGCACAGTGCAAATATTATTAATAAGGTTAACATATAGTGAGATTTGTTTTGTAAATGGTTTTACCAGCAAAAATTAGGATGTTCGCTGTCTTCTCATAGTTAACTTGTTTGGTTGCTTGATTATTGTTTTTTTTTTTAGAAAAAGTGGTCTTTTCTGCTTATCAAATGATCGTAGAAGCTGGGACTTCAAAAATAATGGTGAGACTTGCCATAAAATTACAAGAGTCGGCAAAAATACATAGATGCTTTTCGAAAAGCAGAAGGTGGTTAGAAACAGCAGAACTCAACCTTTAAATGTGATGGGGTTGGTGGGGGAACAGAAAAGAAGAATGAAGCACCTTCATTATAGAAAAGAGGTAAGCCTACTTTTGCCTTTTATTATTTCCTCTTGGTACATGATGAAGACAGCCAAAGACAGAGCAGAAGAGGTCCTGAAAATTATTTGAGTATTTTTCTGCATTCCAACAATATAAGAAAATGCGAAACTTTTTTGGATTTCATGTTCCTTGATTGTTCTCTTAGTAAGAGAAAAGCCAGCATCCAGACATTCTACAGGAATTCGTTCTTCGGTGTTTCTTGCTGAAGAGAAAACGGACATTACCAGGACTGAAACTATGACCAGGTTTGTCACAGCAGCAGTAGCAACACTTACACAAGTCAGTCACTCCGTGGCTTGCCACCAGCTTTATCTGTCAATTTTCTGTGGTGAGAGTAACTGGGGAATGAGGGCTCAAAGCTAATTTAAGTTGAATAAGGACTGTTATAATAGCTCAACACAAATAAAGGAATTAAAATTACATGCTAAGCGAGGAATGAAAAATGTGAGAGCTGTGTCCTCCTTGTGATGTCTAGGCAGTAAGGAGAAATACTAATTTAACTCATAAACTCAACTGGATATCTGACTCACTGCACCTGCTTAATTGTGAATATGAAACTGCAATCCTAACGTGTTTTGGTGACATCCCACAAGTTCCCAGTGAGACAGTATACCAGGCAGTATTAATGTGATCTCCAAAGAAAATGCTAAGAAGATTTGCAATTTACAGTAGATGAGGATGGCATGAGAGAATAGCTGAGTTCTTGAGTTTGGCCTGGTTCACCTGAGAAAGTGTTGCCCTTCGTTAAGCCATAAAGTAAGAAGGTTCTTCAAATGGGTGTTTGAGCCCACCTGGTTGAGACTCCTGCCGTGGAAATATAGTGACATCTCCACTAGGATGAACAACCTGCAATTGTCTGGAACTGTGGGAAGGCACTGCATGTATCAGAATTACTTGCTATTGCTCTGCTCCTTTACTTAGCTCTTTTAATGCAACTAAATGCATAAAATCATGTGTTCAGGAGCAAGTGAAATGGTGCTTTAAAAATGTAAAAGAGTGAGACTGGGACTCAGTGGATTTAGAGGTCCCAACTTTGGCCTGTGGCTGCAGTGGCAAATTCTTGTTGGATGCATGGGCAGGAAACTTTTGATTAAGGAAAGGGACCAAAAAACTTCCCCACCTCCAGTATTAGCAAGGTCATTGCTGAAATGGTGTCTCCAGGATCCAGTGTCCAGCTTTACATGGAATTTCATGCTCTGTGTCCCATGCTTCAAAAAGCATCTTCAGTTATTGGAGAAGTTCTAGAAGGCTAATCTGAACTCTGGGAAAATTACCTTCCATGTGACAAGGAAGAAATTTGATCTGTAGTTTATTCAAGGTTCTTTAAGAAGAAAAAAAAAAAAAGTAAAAAAATTTAGTGGAAGCTGAATCTTGAGAAATAAATACAGGAATTGGGTGCAGCATTTTAACTCAGGTTGCTGTCTAATATAAATGCATGCTGTCCTGGCTCTTTGTGCTGGTTAGACCTTCCCACCACCCCCTTATGCTGGCACTGCTTCTCATATAGTAGCACAATGACCTGGAACAGGGAATTTAACATAGCAAATTCCCCCAAAAGATGAGTTTTAAACTGGGATCTGTCCCAGTCTTGATTTACTGAATGGCTTCAGCAGTGCTTGTGTCAGCATGAAGGAGACAAGGACAGGGAAGAAAACATTAATTCTGGTGACCAACTGTACTTCTGTCATGTTAAAGTGTGTCTAAACTATACTCTAAAGGCAATAAACTACCGTATCAAAGTGCAAAGGAACACAGTGGGCTCTGTGACATGATACAAATAATAGAAAAATCTGGGCTCCATCGTTAAACTTCTGTATGCTGAAGAATAATGGTGGCTCTGGTTTAGAAACACCTGGCCAGTGTTAGCTGGAAGAGCAGTCTAGGGAATATCATGCTCCACTGTCTGTTCTGAAACTGTGCATCCTTCTGCTCTATTATGGTTTTAAATCTATTCAGTCTGAAATGTGATGATAGTCAAATGTTTTCCATAACATAAAATTATATCAATGTGGGAACATCAGGGGAACTCTCATACTTAACCAAATTATTAGAGCAGGATGCTCCCAAAATGTTGCCTTTTGCTAGGAAAATAGGTGTGACTCGATATTATCTAATGCTTGCTAGGGTATAAAGTGAGTAATGAAAAAGTAGTCCCATGCACACATAAAATAACATTTAGAGGGCAAATGCAATTTCAGAAGAATCCCACTGAAAAAGCAAGAATAAGGCAAAAGAGGGATTTTTGCCATAGAACTCTGTGGGTGTCAAGGTGGGTATCAAGGTGGGTACCAAGGTGGGTATCGTGGAGGGAAACACAGCTCTGCTCCCATTTACGTGCTGTATATATATAGCACCACTCCCTGAAGTCAATTCAGTTGCTTTGTCTTCCGACTGACATCAGAAAAAATCTCAGTAACGTGTTTGAACTGGGGATGACACAATCAGTGAGCTGAGATCTACTTGACCTGTAAAAACATTCTCAAATATTGTGTATGAAGGGAAAAAATTTAGCAACTAATTAGTGAGGGGGATCCATTCTTATGTAAATAAAGTTCGTAAAGGAATAAATAGTACTTTAAGGATTCATATCCATGTATCTGTTCAGTAGGTGGTTCCAAGAGAAAACTTCTTTGATTGCATGTTCCACTTTTCTGCCTTTACTTCCAATGTTTTTGCAACTCAGGAACCCAGAAGGTAATTTCTTTTCTGTTCTGCAAAAACAAGCTCCATCCCTCTCCCAGAGGCTGTGGAAAAGCAGGACACAAAGATGGTCTTCACTCCAAAGATTTTTTAGCCTCAATGTAAAATAAAGAGGCAGTGGGCAGACATACCAAACACAGAGCAAGTGGAACAGTGAGATCCTTTCCAAATCAGAGTCATGAGCAAAAGTCGCAGGCTAGTGGCACAATTATCTAATTTAGGAATAGTGCATATTTCATAAATAGCACCTTCCACCCCCAGAGAGTTTTATAGGCCTCACAGCACAGCAGAATAACACTTCCTAGGATGAGGAAAAAAGGGCAAATTCTTGATTGATTCATAGACTTCCAGAGCCAGACGTGGTGGCTCATTGGAAGTGTGAAGAGGACAACCCAGAGATAACCGGATCCCAGTCACGACTTGAAGCAGATGGGAACACTATGAAATAGCCAAATGTCTTGGCTGTCCCCTTACAGCGTGCAGAAATTGTCCCTGGAGACACTGTCTGGGTGTTTGCTTGCAGTTCTTTGTCCTTTCAGCCTGCAGCAGGAAAACTCAGTCTTGGATGGAAGGCAAAACAACAAAGAAGAGGTTCAGGAAAGCTTTCAGAAGTGAGGACCTGGAGCAGCAGATTAAGTTTTTTTTAGCTTTATTATTACTTATTATTAGATTCCCTTTGCATTTGCCCTTACATTGTCAGTGACTGCTGTATGGATTTTGTGGAGAACTATAGGAGACAACAATGCAGTCATCAACAGACTAGAGGAAGGGAAAGATAAGAACCAGAAACATGGAACTGAGAAGGTCTCCAGAGACTGTCCTCACTCTGACTGCCATCCCTGCTTGCTGTAAGCTTTTCCTTGTCTCTTCAAATTGCAAAAACTGGAAAGATTAAAAATCCCAGTCAAAGTGCCCATCCAGCAGTTGGTGCAAGTCTGAAGGAGCCTGAGTTGGGCCCACTAATAATGAATCAAAGACTCTGCACTAGACTCAGTCCATGCACTTCTGTGGGGTGAATCACAGGGAGGAGGATCCCACACTAGAGTCTGTGATCCCACTGGTACCGACTGGCTTGGAGTTCAAGCAGCAGTAGGGTTCTTTCCAGAAGATGTCAGCAATTAGCAGCAGTAGGGAAAATACTGTTATTCTAAAAAGGGATTTCTTGTTGTCAGTGTGGGGCTGGGAGAGCATAGACTCTGGCTCTGATTTCTCCTGCTCGTGTAACCTGGGCACATTAAACTCTTGGAAAACAGTCTTACAACTTCAGAAATGAGCTGGCACCATGCTTGCCTTTGGGATCAATGTGCTAATGCTCTCAGGCCGTTTGTACCAACAGGTTGCCTTAATTTTCAGTTTATGAGAGACAAGATTTTAAACATAATCGTTTCCTCTGAATATTCACTGAGGCCCTGGGGATGACATGCTTTCAGGCAATTGCAGCAGAAATGTCAATAAAAGGAGCACTGCTGGAAAATCATTAGCAGAGAGTACTTTTAACTTCGTTCCTTGAGTACCTGGGCTTCTACCCTGGGCAGGCTGCTGACACTTCTTCTGTCTCCAGAAATTTATTGTAGCACTGGAAGATGAAATTGGTTCAGTTAAAATAAAGGATGTGTGGAGCCTCCAGGTACACTCATCCTTCTTTTCTTGCTAATCCCTGCAGGAAATAGGAACAGAAGCTGAAAAAGGCCTTTTGAGTGTTTCTGGCCCAGTAAGGAACAGAAAGCAGCATGCAAGAACCTTGTGAACACATCTGTCAGGCTTTCAGAGCAAGAAAGACCCAAAAAGTCCAATAAAGTTGAGATGAGCAAAAGCACGTGAGGTCTTGGTGTGACCAAGACTTTTTATTTGGTTTTGTATTCAATGGGACTATCAGCAGGACTTCAGTGAATTTCTGAGGCAGTCTTTTTTTCTTAGGCCTCCTGCAGCTACACCTACCCAACTCCTGACAGACACCTGAACAGGGATTTGTTCTGATAATACTACACTGTGCATTAGAGGTGAGTCAAATGCACAGTGAGAGATATCTCGGCTCAGGCTGGAGGCACTAAAAACACCTCAAAAGCAAAACCTAAAGTGTCCTCATTGAAATTCACTCAGGTTGTGTAAACTACATCCTCTCTGCAATCCTGACTTCAGGAGACTCGGATGACTTGTTTGGGTAGTGTTTTTTTTATCCAGGCTGCACATACTAAGATGTCAGTGCAGACTTAGCAGGAGAATATGGGGGAAAACATGCTGAAAAGTAGTCACTTGATTACTGATCACACAGTGGAGAAGGAAGTGTGGACTTTCTGTTGTTAATTTGCTGCAAAAAGAAAGTTTTGGGCAAGTTTTCCCTTTATCTTTCCATTTCCACTTTGTACGGTGAGATAAGGAAAGAGAGATCAACTATCTTTGAGGGCAAAACATACCCGAAACTGGGAATTATTTTTTTTCCAATTAAAATAGATTTAGATTGTAAGAAGGTAAGTCAAAATTTAAATCACCGTCCCACCATCCCTTTCCCATTCCCACCTTCAAAGTGACTCCCGACCCCTCTCCCCAGCCCGAGGGGCACAGGGCTGGCGATGGGGGTGCGGGTCCGTCCGTCCATGGCAGCCCCTCTGGGCCGCTCCTCCCTCCTCACCCCTCTCCCTGCTCCAGCGCGGGCCCTGCCCCGGGCTGCAGTCCTTCAGGGACAACCTGCTCCCGCCTGGGCTCTCCACGGCCGCGGCTCCCGCAGGAAATGTCCCCCCGCTGCGGCCTGGGGCCCTCCCCGGGCTGCAGGGGGGGTCTCTGCTCCGGCGGGGTCTCTCCAGGGCTGCAGGGGATCCCTGCTCCGGGCCGGCAGCACCTCCTGCCCTCCTCCTCCTGCGCCCCGGGGCTCCCTCTGCTGCTGCTCCCTCCTCGCCTTCCTCCTCCTCTGCCTGGGCCGCCTTCAGCCCTTTCGCAAACCTCTTTTCCCCCCGGCGCCCCCAGCTTGGCTGAGGGGCTCAGCTGTGTCCTGCGCTGGGGCCCTTGGAGCCGGCTGGGACCGGCTGGGACCGGCTGTGTCCGGCGCGGGGCAGCCCCGGCCGCCCCCCACACAGGCCGCAACACCTGGGCACGGACACCCGTACGCCCAGTACGCTCCAGAGTTGTCCGAAGATGCTCAAAAGGATGGCAGGGAGCACGCTCTGTCTTTCTAGAGGCCACGTTTTAGCTGTGAGAATATTTTGCCATCTCTGCAAAGTCCCAGCGGCCGTACCCGTGCCAAGATGGGTGCGCAGAGAGAAGCGCGAGCACTCTTCCCTAGATGGGAAACACAGTGATTGTCCCTGCTCTCATCCCCCAACCAGCAGAGCAATCTCTATATCCAGAGGCAGCAGGATGTAAAGCCACCTTTCATAACCTCTTAGTCCCGACAACCCAAGACTGCTGGATTAGGAACGGAGGCGTGGAAGTTTTTTTATTTCTCCTCTTGAAAGTGAGCATCCTTTTTCATGTCTATAATCCAATTAATGTTTTTCCATCACCAGGTTTCCTCTGTTCATCATTTTCTCATTTTAGAGATCTGTCAGTGGAAGGTAATGAAAATGTAAGCAAGTCAGGATTGTGTGGGCGGGAAGTAAACTTTGGTGTTAAGTTAAAAATCACAGTTTGAGGTCTGGGTGCACTTCCAGTGGTAATTCACTTGGTAAATCAACCAGTTTGTTCTATCATCAAGCTGTCATTTCTAAGCAGTGCTGCACCAGGTCCCTGCCAGAGACCATTAAGCAAGTCATTATTATTTCAGCCCCATTAGCTAACGGGATACACCTCTCTACCCAAGTAAAGAAGCTAATCAGCTTTGCCTTGAAGCAGTATATTCAGCCTCTTGCTTCTGAGATATGGCTTCCTGCACCATCACTAAATATGAACTCAAACTGTGGGGTAAAGAGCAGAGGACTCAGGGGTGAGATAACCTGCTGCCTTCTTCCTCTGGCCATGGTGGCAAGTACTGAAGACAAGCTTGGGACCAGGAGCTACAGAGTCCATCAGGAATAGAATAAAAACACAGTCCTAGTTTCCCAGCTGAACATATGGTCGGTTCATTCCACCTGCCTCCTTCTCCCTCCTTCAGTTACCTTTGAAAACTGAATACATGCTGTGAAGTCACTTAGGTGCCTTTCATAATTTCTCCCCCGGCGTTAGTTACCAAAGGTTCAGACCTGGAATTTTGCTGCCATTTTGTCAGAAGTAGCCAAACTTGTCTGGGCTTCAGCGCCCAGAGGGTTTCCGCCTCTCTCAGCCCAATAGCCGTGAGGTTGCTGTGGTTCTGTGTCACCAGGTCCAGTTCCCAATAGACACACCCGCATACATAGACACCCACACTACAGACTCCACACCTCCCCCGACAGACAGACCAAAGCAGACAGAGATTACTTTTATTTTTTTTAATTGACATCCACATGAATGAACACAACATGATCATAAGATAGCTCGATCCTCTCCTCCCCTCTGGCTGATCAGGATTAAAGGCTGCTATTGGAATATACACGCGCAATGACAGAATGTGTCTCCCACCTGGTCTGAGACCCCCAGTCTGCCCAATAACCAGCTCCTGGACCATGGCCTCCTCCAGTTGCTGGCACCCAGACCTCTTATCCCAGTTGCCAGGCAGCGCACCTTGAAGCTCACTAGCGTTGACACGTGCACGCTTAGAATAGAGAGGGTAGTTGGAAATAGGATTTCATGATGATATAGGATAGCCAGTAGTGATCAACTACTGTCTGTCCAGTGAGACAAATCTACTCACCAGTAACATGGTAACACATGTCCACTTCCCTTTTCCTTTATTTCCCTGCTCTTGTTTCTCCTCAGTTCACCTCAGTCCCTCCCTTTCCCCACCTTCAGTTCTTCATCTAAACATCCCGTAATACATTCTGCACATTTCCATAATCCCCTTAAAACCTTCAATCCTAAATTTTACACATGCTCTTCCCATAATAAGTCCTGTACCCCTTCAGGCACCACCTGTTCAGGTGGCATGGCTTTCTGGGGAAGGAGTGTCTTTGGTTGTCTCTTCCTGGTGGGTTTCTAGTCCTTCTCCTCTGAAGGTCTGAGGACCATCTGGTTCAGTGCTCTGGTTTTCATTGGTTAGGTTTTCACCATGCAGATAGATGGTAAATCTGTGCTTAATGTTTTGTGCTCTATCCCCACTCATCACAGACATTTTCCCCTCCGTCAGCATTTAACACCTCCCTAATGGCCTACTTTTAAGGAGTCTCTGCATAGTTTCCCCACCTTCTTTTCCAAGCTGCTTATTTTTCATCAAGTTTGATGAAAAAAATTGTATTTTTTTCAAACATCAGCAAGCAGCTCTGTCCTGCAGTCCTAGAAAGGGCTATTGCAACAGCACTCCAGTAGATGGCTGACTTCTGTCATGAATAAAACTCTCCCAAGGAAAACATACCGTGCAGCAGCACATTTGCAGGAAAGAGCAGAGATTTATTTCCTTCGGCTATTGATTAATACAGCAGCTCTCTTTCCACTCTGCATTCGTTAATGAAACTCGAAATAAAAACAATCCTGTGCAGTTCAAGGCAGAAAAATATGACAAAGCAAAGTAAATTGCTGACATGAAAAGATTCATTATCACCTAAAGAAAAGCCACCAAACTTCATTCCTGGTTCACCTCTCCTTTTTAAAAACTGGTACTTCTAAAGTTTTTAACACTTTTATTCTGGATGGATTCTCTTTGGGTCATGCTAAAATAAGTGCTGTTCTCCTTCCCTAGAACCAAAGGGAAAAGGCTGAATGTATTTAAGCAGAGATTTGATTTGTCTCAGTAGGAGAGTGAAAGATGAAACAAAAAAGGCCAGGTGAGATCATCTTGTAGTTCTTGAACATTCAGATTTGTGAATTAAAGTGAGTGTGCTCAACAGCAAAGCAAGCAAATCTTCAAAAACTGGGAGCTGTTGGACTCAGGTTGCTTCTGGCAGAAATGTGCCTTGAAATCTTTTAGCTTTCAGTCTCATCGTGTGCAAAAGTAAGTAAATCCCAATTCTTCCCAACTATTGAAGTAAAACAGGGGGGAAAGAGGCCCCAAGTCTAAGTGTCATACATGATACACATGGAAGTTTATCCAGAACTGATGTACTGATTCCATCACTGCCATCTCTGCATTAGCTAAACTGACAGACAACTTGATGTTTGCCACTGCGTTCATTAAAGGGATGAAGTTATGGCCAGGGAGCCACAGCTGTGGGGGGAATACCGTAGCACAGTGATTCACCGAAAACAGGGCTTAAGGGACTTCCAGAGGCTCTCATCTAGTCCACAGTTCTGCTCCACACAAATCTGTCCTAGTAGTGCTTTTTCAAATTCTAAAATAAAACCCCAACCAACCCAAACCCCCAAACTTTCCAAGAATAAAGATTTCATGTCTATTTCAGTAGCTTTGTGAATATTGTTTTTTTTCCTCTGGAAAAAGTCCATTGCTTGTTGACCTAACCCAGATGGGTATGCAGAAAAATCTACTACCTTTCTCCTTCCAGCAACTTTCTACATATTTCAGGATTTCTGTCATGTCCACCCTCAATTTCCTCTTTGCTAGGCTAAACAGTCCATTCCTTTCAATCTCTTTCCTTAGGTCATGTTTTCCTGACTTCTGAGCGTTCATCCTGCTCTCTGAATTCTGTCCAGTTCAGCCACTTCATTCTTGTAACGTAGGGCCTGAAACAGAACACAGCACTGAGTCTTGTAAAAAGCTAGTGTTTAAGAGTATTGGATAAACACCTTTTAGTCTGCAAATGAAAGCACCTGTTCTGCCATATGGCTGTTGTCGATTCAACATGTGCCTTTCTTTTTTGTTAGTGTAATGCCCGCTCCAGGTGAAGAGGTGAAGGGATTAAACATATGTGCCTGTATTCCAAGTAACTGTAGAGGAATTTATGTTTGGAATGTGAACCAACCTATAAAAGTACTTCGAAAAACATTTCAAAAGTCATCTTTCACATCCCATCTGCACCACAGGAACAAACAGGCCCATAGGTCATCCAGGGCAGTATTTTCTCTCTGATGGTTGTCATCTTTGATATTTAAAGAAGGTACCATTAACCTCATAGGCGATCACTGTGGGATGCTGTGGGCATGGGAAAGTGTTTTAATTACATGAGAGAGAGACTGGCTAATGTTTTTAAGTCTAATGGTTAGGTCCCCTTTTAAAAGCATGGTATAATCCTCACTCATGAAACTTGTTCAAGTTCTCAGACTGCTAATTGTTGGGTACAGCACTCTGTCACACCCCATTAAATCAATTTATTAATCTTCTTTAAGAAGAAATGGATTAGTAGATACAGAGGAAGTGACATAATGGTACTTCATGACTTCTGCTGGCTTTTGGTAAGGTCCGATGTGACATTTTTAGATACACACAATGAGCAAAAAATGGCAGGTAAATGACAGATTGGAAAATCACTCCCAAAAGTATTCTGTCAGTTTGAGTGGAGATGCTGAGTTGGATGATGGAAGAGAGTAAATTTTAGTAAATGTACATCTAACACATGATGGTAGAAAAAAGCTGAGACTGAATTATTTCTCTTTATTCATGTTTATTTATGAATAAGGGAGTGTGTGCAGTTACTGACATAGACTTCAATACACAGACTAATTAGAGTGGTATGAGCAAAAAGCAACAAGGCTGGCAAAAGCTTTTCAGAAAATGAAATAATCTGGCTTGTTTAGGCTAGAAAAGAGAGTGCTGAGGGGAAAGCCCAGAACGCTGTTCAACTATGTAATCAGAAAATTTCTTTCTTTTAAAGAAGTAGCGGTTAACTTTTCCCAGTTCATTCTGCAGAGGCACTATGCATCTTAGTTCATAGCAAAGGGCATTTAGCAAAAACTTTCTAACTTTAATAACTGTCAAATATTAGGAAAATAATAATAATTTCTGAGGGCAATCATTGTTACCCAGGTTAGACAGGCTTCCACTGGGATTGTCTAAGTTATAAGGTTTATTTGGTGGCCTACATGACAAACCCAGTCTATGAGGCTTTTCCATCTAGTACACAGTCTTCCTCCTGTAGGGGACTGGAAGAGCTGTTTGAGGACTAAATGCGCTGTGAGCAGGTTAAAGCCATTTCTTGAGCCAGAATAGCTGTCTGAGAGTATCGCTCATGTTGTAGTGATACTGTCTCACCAGGGAGCTTTCAAAAATGGGAGTCACCTGTGAAGGCAGCTGAGGCCAGGTGACACTGATATGGGATTGACTAGAGAGATCATTCTGGCGGAACTGTGACTTTCTATGTACTAATTAGTTCAGAAATAAATCACTTGCAGAGCTAAATGTTCAGATTTTTCCTCACTCACGTGAGCCAGATTCGCTGTTCGGACAAGCCTCATGTGCCAGTTTGTGCTGCCCTACCACCCAAATTTCTGCTAAATGGAAGAAGTTTATGAAGCTGTTTATCATAGAATCATAGAATCATAGAATGTGTTGGGTTGGAAGGGACCTTTAAAGATCATCTAGTCCAACCCCCCTGCAGTAAGCAGGGACATCTTCAACTAGATCAGGTTGCTCAGAGCCTCATCAAGCCTGGCCTTGAACGTCTTTATTTGCCCCAAAACACGGTCACATTAAATCACAAGTAATCTCACAAGCAATTTAAAAACATAACTTTTAGTGAAGCTGAGCAGAAGCTTTGTTCCCTAAGTTGCACGTACTTTAGTCTTTCATTTATGTAGGGGAATTTATGGTGGCTGATAAAATACATGGAAATGGACAGTGAACTTAAGGAAGGTTCCAAATCTTTAAGACTCTTTAGTCTCAGTGTCCTGACAATGTGCGTATATTTGTACAGTGAGATGAATTCTGTACACACTCTTTGGTGACACTCATGGAATGAAGCTCACTGATAGACCATGTAGCATCATCACTCCTTTGAGTTTCTAAATGACACTGTAGACTCCTTCTAAGACTGAAGAGAACACTCCTAAGTGTTGAAGAGAACATAACTGCGCGTCTGCGCTCACTGCTGATATTTTGCTTAGATTGTGATGGCAGTGAGATATCCTACAGTCATCACAAGCTATAACTTCTAACTAGGATTTTCAGTTTAGTAGAAGAGCACTCAGCATTGACAGAAGACGAGGAAATGTTTTTGCAGGCTCCCTTTGAGACCATGAGTTAGATCCTACAGGGAGACATTTTTGAAACTGTGTTGAACACTTCACTAAAATTACTGAGCCAGTTTTTGGCTCCATTGTAATATTTCTTTACATCACTACTACCAAAGCTATAAAAAGCCCATGAAGAATCTGTTGTGATGGGGCTTTTCACCAGACCAACATAACCCTCATTCCAGTAAACGGAACATAACAAACTGAAAAGACCAGACAGAGATTAATGTCCCATCTGATGAAACAAGAGCAATTCCTTAGCTGCTCTGGCATTTGGGAGGGCAAAGAGGTGGTAAAGGTCAAATCTGCCCTCCCGTTTCTTAGTCTCACTTACTGATCATGACTGATTGTTGTGTCTGATGCTTACAACATTTGTCACTACCAGAAATGGGTCTGGCCTTGCCCGAGCTAGACCCCAAGTACAGAGCCTTCCGTCATGCCTCTCGTAACTGAGTATCCTGGGAAACGCATACCTGAAGGTCAGACATTTATTCTCTGCACAGGATAGTTAAGAGGACTTGATCAAAAAGGTGTTTTGTGAGGAATTGAATAAAGATCAGATTGCTTCACAGAGTTTTGCCCCGACACAAGCTTTTAGCAAAAATCCTGAAAATTAAAATTTTTGCATAAAAATTGTTGGGAATTCTAGAGAGAAAAAAAGGTAATTTTCAACATGAAATATTTTTAGTGAGGCTTTTTACCTTGTGTTGATGCTGGGTTTTTCTTTCCTTGTTTTATTATTTCTACATCTTTGTTTCTTAGGCCAATTGACTCAATGTCCTCACACACCCAGAACACGAATGGCTAATCCAGAAAACCATTGCTGTCTTCTTTTCCTGTGGTCTGGCTATTCATCCTCCTCCAGAATTTCCTGGGCTTGTCCTACTATACATTTTTTTTCCTAGTGCCTTTCAATGGGGCTGTGTACATTCCTAACACAACCAAATGCCTTCCTTTTCCATGGTCTTCCTAACGTACGTGTTATGTCTGATTTACTGCAGTTAGCTCCCAGAGGTAGATTTCCTGCAATAAGCAGCAGAATTCTACCGCAGAAAATGGAAAATCTTATTATGGGAAGTATTAATGTGCAAAAGGATCAATTATTCCATTGCACTCAGAGCCTGTGAGGCCTCTTTTGGAGCACTGGATGCGGTTTTGGGCATTAGACTCTAGAAAACATTGACAAGGGGAGACAGTGTAAATGAACAGGAAATAATCTATGAAGAAACGCGTTTGCTGTCAGTTAAGTATGGGTCTGTTTATGCTCAGATTAAGCTCACATACTTTTCACATTTTTTACCACGATTTGCACTTTGAAAGAGGATTCGTCAACCTGAGTCCCAGAGCTTACCTGGGCATCTTGAGGCTGTTCAGCATAGGGACAACCTCAGTTGCTTTATGTAATACAGATTGAGGTGAAATGTATCTGAAGATGCTTGAGACAAGTCCTCCAGTGAACATCTACCAATCATTCCTTGGGAGGCTTCATGGTCACAGCAAAGGTACTAAGGGTCACCAAATAACATGAGTAGATGCCAAATACATCCAAAGGAGTTGATTGTTTGCACAATGAGGTAAAGTTCTGAAACTTTCTGCAGGTTAAGTTTGCATGGGTTCAAAAAGGAACTGCATATTTCATGGGGAAGAAATCCACTGAAAGTTTTTAGATACCACCCGCTCATCTACAAACAAACTAAACTACAAATTACTTGAGCCAGGGAGATTATTCTGGGAAAGTTTTACTGTAGATTTGCCCTGTTCTTCTCTGGGCATGTCTCATTGGCTATTGGTGGAGTCAAGATTAGGGGCTAAGTGCAACTTTGGTCTGACTCAGTACAGCTCTTCTTATGTTCTTTTAATTTCTAAACCATATGCATTATCCCACAGTCTTCAAAACACAACCAGTAAAATCATTCTTCTGGTTTGACAGGCTTCACACTCATCCTGCCCTAAGCTGCCTGATGTGCACTCTGTGAAATTCAGGCTTCTTTAGTGTTCCTTCATAAATCTCACAGTTCTTTCTCCTCCCAAATTTTCTATCTATTCATATTTTACGTTACTTCTGAAGACCAAACTTGCAGCCCCTTGCATCCAGCAATGCAGTATGGATCACCCAGCTGTGTGTTGTGTGAAACGTACAGAATAATTGTTAAAGTTACTTTCCTCCCCACTTACACCTCACAACTCATCCCACCTGTCTGCTAGGACAAATCTTGTTTTCAGTCCTCTCATCTCTCAAAATTTCTCCCCCCCCCTTTTTTTTTTCTCATGCCTCTTCTCAAATGCTATGTCAGCTAGTGTGTTAATATTTCTTTGTTGGGACCAAAAAGAAACACAATAAACTCTTCAATTGAAAAATGTATTTTATATTCAGATGGGGTTTTTTTACTACCTTGTTCATTCTGTATATACCTAGCAGCTGGGTGCATTTTTTGACTGTTGTCATTGCTGGCACTGATTTTTCTCTGTATGTTGAAGCCTACTGGAAAGGAAAAAAAAGGCTCTGCCTAGTAAATATACTATACATGAGTTATGGATGTCCATGTAATAAATTAATGTATTATTTCCCTTTGACCACATCACCAGCTCAATACCCTCTAGCCTTTCTTCCCAGACTAATTGTAATATTTCAAACCTAGAAAAAACATTAGAAAGTTGCCATTTAAAATAGGTTATCCTATATGAGAATATCATCTTCATCTCTCAAACTTATTCCTTAAAAATTTCCTTCTATGTCTGTCTTGGTTTGAGGCCCTAAATAAGCCATATCCAGTCTGGGTCATTATTTTTGTCTCACGTATATAAAAATCTAAAGAATTTTGTTTTCTGGAAGTCATGGGAGAAGAAATTTGACTTTATCTGTGGTTAAAATGAGATTTTTACTTCCCAGTGGGATACAAACTATGACTTATAGACCCAGAAGTTACCAAGATATGAAATTATTCACATTGGAAAGTTATTTCTGCATTGAGAATATTATTTTGCATTGAAAAATATATGGAGAAAAACATTATAGAAATAATTCTGGGTTTTTAAAATGGCTTCACAAAGAAGGACACTTGGGTGGTGTAAGCATGGGAATGGATAGTTGGTAGGATAAACAACATCAGCCTGCAACGATTTAACATAGCAGACGACAGGCTAATACAGTGCAAAAAGGAAAGGTATGATTAGCACTTGCTTAGGATGTCCAGCTCCTTTCTACATGAGTAATAGCCTCATCTCAAGTGTACAGTGTGAAGGTTTTTACACCCACAGTACCGCTCACTCTCATGCATTTCCTTTGCGTATGACACGCACAGTCTCTTACATCTGATTTACTGCTTTCACACTGCTGGTAAGTTCAGTTGTAAATTCTCCAGCGTGGTTCTAGAATTAAGCAAGGATGCTCAGCACATGAACAAGTTTTACTGATGTGGAGCTGTCGCAGGGTATATCAGCCGGCACAAGCCGGAGTACAAACCATTTCGGATCAACTGCTTGTAAAGCATATTTCAGCACAAATAAGGGACACAGTGCTGGCTATCATATCAGAATAAATTTCTTTTCCTATAGGTATTGTTACAAGGTTGTGAGTGACCACAATTGCATGAAGCTGGTTAATTCTCTCATTCAAAATATAGACTGTAATATTTTTATATCTACATTGGTACCCTTAACTCTAGAGTCATAGTCATATCTTTTCTTTTCTTCTTCTGGGTCTCTTTTCCCAGGTAACAAGCAGTAGGATGAGAGAAAATGGCCTCAAGTTGTGCCAGGGAAGGTTTAGATTGGATATCAGGAAAAACTTCTACATCAAAAGGGTTATCAAGCATTGGAACAGGCTGCTCAGGGAAGCAGTCGAGACACCATCCCTGGAGGTATTTAAAAGTCATGCAGATGTGGCGCTGAGGGACATGGTTTAGTGATGGACTTGGCAGTGTGAGGTTTATGGTTGGACTTGATCTTAAAGGTCTCTTCCAACATAAATGATTTTATAATTCTTTAATTCCTGCTCCTGTTATACTTGTCTCTTTTCAAAGAATAAATGTTTGATTTCAATGCAATATTGGTTTTAAAGAAATAGAGAATATATGCAGAAATCACCTAGAAGGTCGGTGTATAGCACGTACCTTTTCTCTCAATCTGCATTACATTCTCAAGAATAGACTGGAAAAACAAAACAAAACAAAAACCTTCTGCTCAGGTTTAAAGGTGAACTACGCAGAGTAATGTATTGGTGATATTCCACGTAGAGTTCTACTCTGGGCATATGTGATGCCTTTGATTTCAATGAGCAGGAGTGTTTGTGAATGAATTAGGAGGGTGGAATTCCAGATTCTTTGCTGATTGTAAGGATACTGAGATGTAAGTGGAAGAGGGGAAGTGAGACGTCTCCCTGTCTTAACAGAGATGGAGATACTGCATTGAGGTTTTACTTTCAGCAACCAAAGCCATGTCTGCTTTGCCTGGCTCCACTGAAACGTCAATAAAGAGGCATTGATATTGATTTGCCATATTACAAGGAAACCTGAAGTTGAAGTTCACTGCAGGCAAATCCTTGAAATGTTGTTCAATAAAGAGGAAGAAAACCGTTCAATGCTAGTCCATCAGGCAAACTCCGTTTTGCAATTCATTGACTACTTGAACCACTGAGTCATAGGCGTGTTCAGAATTCCTTTTCACAGTATCAATATCATTAAAAGTGTCCTGATTTCAAGTGTGATGTGATTTATTATCTTGCTCCAGAACTCAACACCACAGAGTTTATCACCTGTAGCTGGGGAGAACAGCATTTAATTATAGAACTGTACTGTCACCTAAGATCAGCTATCTGATTTACAGAAGCTACTAAATCTACCAGTAGTCTTAATTTACAATAATTAAATCAGACCTATGTAATGATGTGATGCATGGCCCTCTTTGATATTTATATAACTAACCAGAACTAAATTATATGTTTGGCATTTGCATTGCATTTGCAGACTATTGTGGAGGGAGCCATGTGATTAATCACATTTATTATATAGAGACAGCTTTGTTCCACTATGCATCCTGCTCGTATGTCAACTCAATGAGCTGCTTAAAACAGTTATGTTTTACAAAAATGAGTTTTAAGAGGTTGGGCCATCATAAGGAAAGTTTTTTTCCTTTTCTCTAGCATAGAATTTTCTGTCCCAAATTACACGGAGAAGACAAATGGGCTCTTATTAAATATTGCACTTGTGATTGGTTTAGGTGCAGTATCTCCTAGCTCATCAAATTAAAGGTTCCATTTTTATAAAGGTGATTTGTGAATGAAGAGTCAGAAGTTGGTGACTGTGGAGATGGACAAACACTGTGCATTAGAGAGGTGGAGCAACATGAGTCTATCCTTAGACGAGTCAGGAAACAAGAAATACTTAGAATATAACAGGAATAATGATTTGTGAGAGTTATCACTGTTCTTACAAGTGTTTTAGGTTAAATGGAATTTAGATGTAGCTCAGATTATCAATACAGGAATTAATTATATATGGCTCAAGTAGTCAACTAAAGAATAGTCTTTCTAAAGACCAGGCAGCAAATTTTGAACGTCTTTGCTCATGATGGTGGTGGTTTTTTTTCCATTTTTGGTGTTCCTCAGTCTTTAAGGTTTTATTCCAAAAAGTACTTTAGGATTAGTAGAAATGTTATTTGTTGTTAGATTAACTTTAGGAGTCTTTTCACTAAACTGTGGGGATTCCATAATTCATGACTTTGTAACTTTCAGTACTGGATGAAGTGCTGCATGCAGTGCTCATCAAACAGAAATTATTTATGAGTCACGATTTGGGAATGACAAATCCTGTAATTCATTAACAACAACAAAGATAATAAGAAGTAGGGACAAAATAACATGGTGTCATGATACATGTATCATATAAAACCTATAACAAATTAAACCATGACATACAGCACAATAACGTTATAGAGCACATAATACATAATGCAACAGGAGACAGCACGTATTGCAGGATTTAATATTTTTCTTTCATTGCTTTTAATAGGTTTTGGTATAGAAAATTCTACATTGCAGGAAAGAAAAAAAAAATTCTATGCTAGATAGACTTTTTTTTAAGAGAGACCATTTGAATCTGCTTCAGGCCTTGAAATGTAAGCCATTTGGGACTGTAACACATAATGTGTACAAGACAATATATATAAAAATTGAAAAGGCACAGGAGGATTCCCCAGTGATGTAATTCCTTGTTTCATAGGAATTTATGAGTTGCCAACACACAGCTACTGATGTGAGCCTTGTCAGTAACAGAATTTTCAGGAAACTTGTAAAAGAATCTGTCAGAGCCCTGAGACATTGTTAATCAGAAGAAAAACTGCACGATTGCAGCAAAATTACTGAAGAAAAAAAAATGGCTGATGGTTATAAAATCATAAAGACCTTTCAGATCATTGAGTCCAACCATCAACCTAACACTGCCAATTCCACCACTAAACCATGTCCTTAACTGCCATGTCTACCCATCTATTAAATACCTCCAGGGATGGCGATTCCACCACTTCCCTGGGCAGCCTGTTCCAATGTTTGACAACCCTTTTGGTGAAGAAATTTTTCCTAATATCCAATCTAAACCTCCCCTGGTGTAACTTAAGGCCATTTCCTCTTGTCCTATCGTCTGTTACCTGGGAGAAGAGACAGACCCCCCACCTCTCTACACCCTCCTTTCAGGTAGTTGGAGAGAGTGGTAAGATCTCCCCTCAGCCTCCTTTCCTCCAGGCTGAAAAACCCCAGTTTCCTCAGTCACTCCTCATAAGACTTGTTCTCCAGACCCCTCACCAGCTTCACTGCCCTTCTCCAGATTTGCACCAGATACGGAGTTATGGTGATGTGGTTATATCTGTGACCAAACTAGTAGTTTCAGGCAGTGAACGCACTGTGATTTGCAGACTGTGTAATTCCTGGGAGTGAACTATTGTGGAATACGTTGCCACAAAGCGTTTTGAAGTAATATTTATATGGATTCAAATGCGGCTGGTCAAATTTACTGAAGAAGAAAGGAGCGTGAGCTGTTCAAACCACACACCACGTCTTTGTGAGGAAATCCCTGCGCCACAATCGCAGGCAGAGAAGCTATTCTGGGGAGGCATTGTGGAATGATTACTGTTTTCATCCACACCTGCTGAGGCATCCATTCCTCAGGATAAGATATCAGGCTACACAGACCTTCTCCCTGACCTGGTACAGCCATCTCTTATATTCCTAACCCCAGGGTGAAAATGGAAATCAAAGGCTCACAATCAGAACAGAAAGAACTGCGAAATGTGGGGAAATTGAGTTATGTATCCCTGCATCGACGGTTATCATATCCCTCTGAGCTGCTGCTTCAGTGCTGTTTCCCAGAGAAATCCTAATAAGACACATCTTGAATTACCATCTGCGTATTCTGCCGCAAAATGGAAATACATACTAGGCCACTGTTAAAGACAGAGTGAGGATATTAGGTTTTCTTCACTGTATGCAACATTCGTCTTCAACACACCACTTGGTTTAATCTCTCATCAAGCTAATGTGTTGGTGAAAAGATCCCTTTCCTGTTAGCATCACCAAATTCTTGGCAAGATGAAGCTTTAGGGAGAAAACCACCAGCAGCCCACAGACTTAACATTTTAACATTAGGTAAAGATAATATTTAATCAAATATTGGGTTGAAAAACAAAGCAGCCTGAAGAAAAAGGTATGCAGAAGGTCAGCACAGATACTGAAGCACTCAATTATGGGAAAAATTTTGGCTTGCTATTTTAGTCTAGGGTCGAGCAACCCTCTGTCCTCCTGTTTCTTTTTGATGGAGTTTGTGAATGATGGAATGGGAACAGTCTGAGACAGATGTTTCCTTTTCAGGGTTATAGATGCATATGCAGAATTAGATACTGCAGCTATTTTTTGTAGACTAATGAAAGGCTGCTTCTGGTGGTAAAGCTGTGAATAAACCCTGCATCCACTCCAGAAACTGGGCAGTATTCAAGAGGTTGTGGGTCCTCGAGAAATTTTTCACCTTTCTGCACTCACTTACAGATGTTTTCTTTCTGAAAAAAAAAAAAAAAAAAAAAAAAAAAAACAAAATCCCAATANACAAAACAAACCAACTCTGAACAGATTTTCTAATAACCTGTGCCTAAAATGGAATCCTGCAAAGAAATCTTAAACAGCCACACTATAAACACGAGCTGCAAGTCCCAATTCAGTAAACACATACCAAAGTGCTTTGCTGAATCAGGCTCTCACTTGTATTTAGGTAATGATCCCTGTGGGAAACCTGAAAGGGAGCAGCAAAGGTGATTATCCTTCTTCATTAGCAAAGTCTTTCTATACCCACACAGAAGATAAGGAACATGTTCTGCCCAAGGAAGGGAGGAACTGACAGATGAAACAGGTCTCTCACAAATGTACAGGGTGGCTGAGAATTGGTCTTAATAACGTGCAAAGGATAACATTATTATAGCCTGTCTCATTGGCAGTAGCGGGGAGAAGGCTGGGGTGAGTGAAAATAACATCTGGCAAGAGGGTTTACAGAGAGCACCAGAATGCTGCCACCCCAGCCGTCCTATAGGACAGAAATCCTCCCCCTTTAAACACATTTCAATTTCATATTTCAACCTGAAATAAACCTAAAATAAGGGTGGGGGGGGCTTCCTCCTCTGCGTTCGTTTACAGTGAGCACTTGACAGGCATGTGATGAGAGAGGCCAAATGAAAAAACAGCATCTAGTTCAGTTCAGTGTCCCACCTGCCAGTAACTGCTACGGGAATGCTAAAATAACTTATTAGAAAGATTTATTTATTTTAAAGAATATTGTAAAAATTATTATGTTCAATTATATATATATATATTTGCCCAAACCATTGGAATTATGTGTAGGTATTTTAAAAATTTAAATTATATGCACACACGTGCATATATATAGCATAAAAAAGTGAATACATGTTCCCCAATAACATTTTGAAATCAGGCAAACTGAATTTAGTCAATGATTTTTCTTTGGAAAGTTGAAAAACTTTGTTGTGGGGAATCCGCAGTGCTCCTTAAGCTCGAGGGTAAGCTGCAACATAACAGAAATCAGTTTCTGCATCTGTTGGTACCACGTAGCAGACGGACCAGATAAAATAACACTATAATCTGCCACCAAAGTTGCGTTGACATTCATGGAGCTGAGCAGCCTCAACTCTGCTGACACCGAAGTCCTCAACTGGAGATTTTAGCAGATGCAGGAAGGTCTCCATAACTTAGTGTAGATCCTGGCTCACAGACCAGCTGTGCTAAATAAGTAGATGGAAACACAGGGCGCTGATAGCATCCTTTGTACCTCCTGTGGCCCCTATTTGGGACCAGCATTTTGGGACTGACTGGGCTACTTTGTGAGCCTCGCAGCCCACTCCAGGGACATCCATCCCTGATGAAACAGCCCGGGACAGCCACCAAAGTGCTTCTTGATGGGGAGAAGCTGTGGTCTGCAGTTTGCAGCAGCAGAGGGGACGGCGGGATGAGTCTGGAGGAGGGGTGAAGGGCTGGTGGCTCCAGCACACAAATCAGAGTTGAAATTCAAGCAAAAATATCCCAGCCGAGGGCTTTTTATTTAGACACAGAGCTCGGGAGGGGGTAAAAGCAGAGGCCACCTGTTTGCAAAATCACACTGTCTGAGGACACGTCTCCCTCCGGTTCTCTGTCCCCTGAGGGGAAGAGAGAACCGGAGGGAGACGTGTCCCCAGAGTTCTCTGTCCCTTCTCTGCCCCTCTTCATGTAGGGCAGGGGGCTCGGGTTGCCCACATGCCCCTTGGGTCGCCACCCCCAGTCTCCTTCCCTCAAGCACCTCCCTCCATCCCCACATCTGTCCCCTCTCGGGTCCCTCTC
>VYZM01020544.1:327484-387308 GCA_013398915.1 Dromas ardeola
CATTCTGATTTCTTATTAATTGAATAATATATTCTCTAATGATAGGCAACATTTCCAGAATTTGAGTCGCAAGGGGAGACTAGATGGATTCAATTTTTGGGAAGTATGGAATGACATCCTCTGACATCTTTCTCCCTGGTCACTTGTAAAAAAATCTGGCCACAGCTGTTTTATGTGGAGCAATGAGGCCCTGGGAACCCAGATTTACCCTGGCTTGGCTCTGAAACCATGAAGAGTTAGGAAGCTGCAGAATGGGGCAGGCTGGCTCCCCTTTTTTGTGTCCTAGACATGTGCATGAAGCTACCTTACTGAGCTTCCAGCTCACTTCCATGACTCTTGCAGTGTGTCTATACTCCAGTTATTCAGAAATGCAAACAAAAATGACATGGTCTTCTATTCAGAGATAGTAATGCAACACTGAGAACCCTACAACCCTTGTTTTCATAGAATCATAGCATGTGCTGGGTTGGAAGGGACCTCTAAAGGTCATCTAGTCCAACCCCCCTGCAGTGAGCAGGGACATCTTCAACTAGATCAGGTTGCTCAGAGCCTCATCAAGCCTGGCCTTGAAGGTCTCCAGGGATGGGGCCTCCACCACCTCTCTGGGCAACCTGTTCCAGTGCCTCACCACCCTCATTGTAAAGAACTTCTTCCTAATGTCTAATCTAAACCTACCCTGCTCTAGTTTAAAACCATTGCCCCTCGCCCTATCGCTACATGCCCTTGGAAACAGCCCCTCCCCAGCTTTCCTGGAGCCCCTTCAGGTACTGGAAGGCTGCTATAAGGTCTCCCCGGAGCCTTCTCTGCTCCAAGAGAAGTTTTTCATCTCAGGACTTTTCCTTTCCTTTATACGATCTCCTTTGCGCTTGCTGGTCCTGGCTGCCATGGGGGCTGTCACCAGCAATTACAAACCCCAGGCTGACAATCACAGTGGAAGAGTTTGGCTGGGAGCGTGGGGTTGAGCGTGCGCTGATTTCTTCTCCCCATTCTGCTCCTGATGTCCAGCTCCACTGACTAGGCTGAAATATTTTATCGTGTGAATATGATCTACAAAACAGGACTGACAGTTCTGGTTGAGGGAAAAGCTGCTTATTCATTCCTAGTCTGAACATGAGGGTGGGAGGGGGCTGGTAAAATTTATTTTTCAGCATCACTGAAAGGTCTATGAAGATTAAATAGCTGATACTCCACCTAGCAATGAAACAGTATGCACGCATTATTATTACCTTGAGAAAACTGTTTCAGGGCTGGCAGTAGGTGGGTATATCACCTGCCAGGCGTTTGTGGTATGGATTAGAGATTTCATCTGGATTGGGGAAAAGAAGAAACAACCTACCTCTGTAATAAACATTATTGATATACAACAGATATATTGCTTCCTACTGGTTAGTGGAAAATTAGTTTCACATCACAGGTGATGCAAGTAGTGAGATGACTTTTGTTTCCTTTTGCTGTTAGAAACAACCTAAAAAAAAAAAAAAAAAAGAGTTTATGTGCTTGGGAGACTGGAAGCAGACTGAGTTGCCATTCTTTATTATATTGAGGTTTTCATGGCAAATACCTGATATCTTTGTGTACAGTGACAAACAAGAGCCTCAGATTTCTGGAAGTGTTTTGATTTTAAAAGGCTTTTTCCCATGAAACAGTATGAAGACTCTAAAAACTTCCCATTTCTTCCCTAGTATGGAGGAAATTTAACAACATAGAGAGGGCAGGTGCCCGTGAGCCCTGGCATTTGCTTGCAAACTCTTGAGCTACAGAAACAGCAAAGCAGCCAGTCCTGAGACCCCACTGAAGAGTCACAAATCCCACACCAGGGTGTATGTGGCTGCAGAACTGGCCAAAACGTGCAAAACCTGGAGCTGATCTGGTTCCAGGTCAGAATGCTTCTCCAAGCTGTGTTAGCCTTGACAATTCATTAGGAATGAATGAAATTGAGTTACGGGTCATATTTTGCAACTGCTGTCAATCCTGATTATGCAGTTGTCTTGATTTCCTTTGCTAGGGGAGTACTGCTATCGCAGAGCTTATCTCCTATGCAGTAGATGTAAGCTGTCCTTCCCCAGCCTATCAGAATCTATTTACTTTACATTGATTCAGTTCCTTAGAAATTAATCTTTGATTCTTTGCAAAATAGAACTTGAGTTCGGTTTAAGCAACTTGATTTGATTATTGTTATGTCCTGAATATTGATTGTTAAGTGATTTTAATAAGAGATGCCAAAACTGCCATATTTCACATCACATTTGAGGGCAATTTCAAGCCATCGACAGTTTTAAATATTTTTGGACTCATGCTCTTTGATCTCAGCTTAGCCAGCACTCGGTTGTGGTTTGATGGCTTGTTACCCAAGTGCAATTTTTGCAGGGCTGTTTGCTTAACCGTGTTGGATTATGTTCCTGTTGGCAGCATCCCGTTATTTCCTTTCAGAGAAAACAGGTTTATATTGATTGTCATAAGAAGAATTATTCTGCATATCAATTGCAAAGATTTTCTTTGAGCTGGAAAGTTTAGAGCCAGGGGTACCAGGGGGATTTCTGTTGGCTCCACATTTAGTGTAAAACTAATTACCACTTGTACGACAGAACTTCAGTAATTCCAATTTCATCAGCAGATAAAGGCTACAAATAATCTGCATGGGCTCTCTTGATTACCACTGCAGTTCTTAGAAATGACGAAACAGCTGGTACCCATTTCAAAGCACTTCTTGACTGGGCATCCCTGCAACCCTTTATCCATTTCAGTGGTAAGGCACAGTTTTTCTCCACAGTAAATTAAATACCCTAATGAAATGATAAGGTAGGAATGCAAAGGAACACATGGTTTTTCAGTCCGTTGTAGTACTTGATAAGAGAAGGGTGCTCAGTGCTGACCTTCGCAAAATATACCAGAAAATCTCCAACAAACCCCATTGACTAGATCTAGACAGGGCGGTCGGGCACAGTGGTTTTAACTCCTGACTGGGAAATGAATTCAGTACCTAAGAGGCAGCACGGCACAGCCCTTCTGTGGCACCCGAAATTCAGCTGGTCCTGTGCGAGTGCTGGCAAAGCTCAAATCTGCCTCGTTTATACGATCTGCTGCATCACAGCCCGGGATGCTCTCGCTCTGAACGTGGGACCGGATGGTCTCGTCTGCAACAGCCAGTGACTTCATGTTCCTACAGCAGGAAAAAAAAAAAAATCATTCCTTTTGTAAAGGACAACGTTTTAGCATTGGTAATAAAACTGTTGAAATGCTCTGGGAGGCTGGGGCAGGGGTGAATCGCTCATTCCTAACAGATGGGTTGACAACCTTTGTTCAAGTCTGACATTTCATAAGCCACCTTGTGCTTGAGTCATTTCAAACTAATTTCCCCTGTCCTGCTTTGCTGTTTAATTATGATACCACCCCTAGAGTGTTTCTAAGAGTGGTTTTTATGTTTTCTGGAGGCTTTTCTTAATTATACGGGTAAGTACTTTTATGACTGATACCTGAAATTAAAACAGTTTCCAAGTAGGTTTATTTTAGCTTCTTTCTTTGACATCTCTTGGCACTGAGAGCATTTTCTGTTCTTTTTTCACTAAGTTATTTGTGCATTTCTGAGTACTTTCTTCTTTTTAATTCATTGTTCTGTCTTTTTTTTTGCCTTTTTTAACTTCTTTTTTTTTTTTTTCCTTTTCAGTAGGTATCTCTATTGTCATATTTTCTTCCCTTAGCATCCTTTTCACTCCCCCTAGCAGCTGTTCCCAGACCATAGGCCATGACCCCAGGAAGGCTGTGACAGTTATGAGTGGGCTATAAAATGAAGTTGCTAATTTTAGATGTGGGGATACAGGGAAGTTGGAGAAACGCTGCTTTCCAGGGCACTATCTGATTGAGCTGTTTACTAACATAAAGAGAGGTCACCTTTCCTTCAGCCGTTTCTGAGCTTAGACTGGTAACAGCACGCAGCAAGACAGAGAAAGCATAAAGTACCCTTGTGCCTGATTCCACTGGTATGATAAACAACGTAAAAATATTTACTCTTACTTCAATTTCTCCTCATTTCCGTAGGATGATTCATCTGACCTGTTTGAAATGTAATACTCCCTAGAAGTGTTTGCTCCTCTCTATGGATTATAAAGGGCCGGTAAGTGGTTGACTTGGATATAGACAACCACACTGTAAATCTCTGTATTCGGTCAGATTAATCCCCATAATTTCAATAAAGCCTCAGAGCATCGCTCAGCAGGACTGCCTTCCCCAGAGGCAGGCTGGAGGGGTCCATGGCTCTTGACCAACATGCGGTGGCATCTCTGTCTCTCAATAAATTAGCACCGCAGAGAAGTTTTGTATTGATTAAAACCACTGGAGCAGTTTAGATGAGCAGGAGGATCTGGAATAGCTGTAGCAGGGTGATGTTACAATTTTATCCCAGGTATCAGATTTAGGATCTTTCAGCAGACACGTGGTGCGGCAGTGATGTCATGTAGCTAAGTGCTCCATCATGTATAGATGATATAGGAAGTATTAGGTTGTTGGGCTGCACTTTAAGTTAAAAAAGCTCTTCCCTCTCTCCTTCAGGGCCCATGCAAGAGGAGGGATTACATTCGCTTTGGGGAATACCAGCCTTTGGGTTGATTTAGTTGCCCCCCGTACCCTATTTAAGACAATACTGACATGAAGACAATGTTTCTCTTGCATTGAAACCAGCCAGCAAAAATAGTTGCTGGAACATGGCAATAATTTTCTTTGAAACAGACACTTATGTGAATGATCATTTCACTTATTCCTCTTTTTCACTTATTAATGTTTATTAATTCTGATTCATCATTAAAAGGCTCCACAGAGCATGGATTTTTCCATTGGCAGTCCTATGCTGTCTGCAAAAACTGGCCATTTATCTATGAAGTCTCTCAATTAAATAACAGCATTATGAATGCTCCTGATCCATGCCTAGCTGGGAGGATTCATGCCCTTGTGCATACAGCTTTTCTGCCTCATTACCAGCTCTTCTTGTTTAGCTAAGTTTTTTGCCTGATCAGATGATAAACACTAATCCCTTCTCTGTTCTGTGACATGATGCTGTGTTGGAAGCAGTCATAGCCGATAGGAGAGTTTTTCTCTTTAAGTACTCTCCTTAAGAATGGGAAGGGTGAGGAGTCTATTAATCCCCTTTGAATCCTTTATGTACTCACAGGATTTGTGAAATCCTGCCTATTAGATTGTAAACTCTTTTGGCACAGGGATCATGCCTGGTAAACAGGGCACCCATTGCTCCTGTCCCAGCAGAGATAATGTGGGAGTGGAGGGCTTTCCTTTTGGTGCAAGACTTGGACTGCTGGAGTGAGTTTAATTCCTGCTCTGTCACAGTAACCTTAGGCGAAACAAATCCAAGCACCCTGTGTGAAAAATTGGCATTTTAAAGACCAGGTGACAAGTGAAGAGCCTGGTTATAACCCTTTTCTCATCCCTTCAGGACCTTTTTCAAATTCAGTTCATAACAGAGACTTGCAGGGAGATGTATCCAGATGGAAGACTTGAGGCATGGTGGCACCTCGAAGATCAGATGAGGGAGCATTTTATTTTAGGAGTTTAAAAGGCTCACTCAGGACAGAGAAACTTGGAGGAGCTACCATGGGTAAATCCCTCCCCACCGCGTGGGACGGGGAGGAGAATGGAAAATAAAGTAAAACTTGTGGGTGGAGATACAAACAGTTTAATAGGACATCAAAGGAAGAGAGAATAATAATAATAATAATAACCATAATAAGACAATGTACAAAACAAATGATGCACAATGCAATTACTCACCAATCGCCAAATGATGCCCAGCCCGTCCCTGAGCAGGGATCACTGCCCCTCAGCCAAATTCCCTCTGTTTATATACTGAACACAACGTCATATGGTATGGAATATCCCTTTGGTCAGTTTGGGTCAGCTGTCCTGGCTGGGGTCTCTCCCAGCTTCTTGTAATCCTCTTCGCTGTCAGAGCATGGGAAGCTGAAGAGTCCTTGACTCAGTATAAGCATTACTTAGCCACAACTAAAGCATCACTGTGTTATCAACATCATTCTCATCCTAAAGCCAAAACACAGCACTCTACAGCTACTAGGAAGAAAATTAACTCTATGCCATCCGAAACCAGGACAGGGATACTCAGAGTTATGTTTCAAGAGGCTTAAGCAGGCTAAAAGGTTTGGGGAATGGATTTGTCCAACCTACCCCTATTTGTCCCACCATCTGCCTGTGCTGTTTATTCATTGACTAACTCCCTTTTCTGCCTGAAAACCTCTGTCTGGGTAACTTCTTATGTTGCCTGGGAGCTGTGACAATGGCAGGAGCACCACCCAGACCCCTGGGCAATAGATGAGTGACCAGGAGGGTCTGGTGGGTTTTATACTAGGTCTCACGACTCCCTGTTGTCTTATTGTGTTTTAAAGAGAGTCAGTTCTTACCTATTCATGCTTTTGGCATTGCTGCTGTTTCAGTGTGTTGCCTGCTGTCAAAAACAGTCTTCTTCCTCAGCATCTGGATGACTGTTGGGCTTGTTTTGTCCTTTTAAAGGATGCACATTGAAGCAACACTGTCCTTTGGTCCTGGGAGTTGGGCAACCTTGTGTTTTACTGGAGATGGTCCTTTTCAGCCCATGGTTTATCACAAAAGACAAGCTTCTGGCCTTTCTGGAGAAGTCAAACTGAATCACAAAAGACTCTTATAAATTTCAGCCCCTGGAGTATAAAATCACTTTGCTATGGACCACAAAATTTGAGAAAAATAGGTATTAAAAGCCAAAATCTGCAAAAGGGGGTTGCGAGGAATTAGGAAGTGGGTCAAATTGTCAAAAGATTGTGCTATTATTTTCTAGGAGAAAGGAGAAATCGGATAGCCATGTCTTATTAAATAAAAAAATTAACCTGACACTTGAAGGAGAATAAACACTTAAATCTTCCTTCAATGATTTCCCTGAAGTGAAAGTTCTAAGATGCGTTTCAAAACGCAAGCTGCTTTCTTTGGTGACCATATATAAAAATAAAGGTGTACATCTCTCTTTCAGTGCCTGCTTGTACGCCGTAGGCTGTGGGATCCCAAGTCCCAACGTTTTAATAAAAAAGCTGGTGACGACTATAAGTAGATCTTCTGGATGGGTGGGAACTCAGAGATGACTCAGGGATTGCTTTTTATTCAACTCTATATCTAAGGCACAGACATCCTTTTCTCCAGGTTCTTTTATTGTATCACCTGCGTTTGGGGAAAGGCCTCTGACCTTGTTCATGCTGATGGTTTCCTAAACAGTAAAAATCGATTCTTCAAGATAGGGCTTAAACGCTGTCTGAACAGAATGGGAAAGAGAAATAGGAAAATTGATGCAATCCTTCCCTTAGGTTTAATGCTTTCTGGGAATAAATCCATGAAGTCGAAGAAGGGCTCTGTCACCACCAATAGTTATCTGTGATTTAAGGTTTGAACAGCGTGTTTGGTGTTATACAGACTTAAGTGGAAAATGACTCACAATTTATTGAGGCTTCTACCATGGTGTCTTTATTTAGGGGCAGATTCTGTCATTCCAATAAAAAATTATGGAGTGCTTTCATCTGCTAAGAGGTATGGTGAGATACCAGTGGGACTGTCTGAACATTGATCTTTTTGCAAGCTGTGTTACTAAATCAGCAGAGCTAGCAAAGACTGTAGTCATTTCTGAATCACATAATTCAGGTTGTGGTATTTAAGAAAAAATAATCGTCTGCATTGGCTTCCACTCATGTGGTGAGTTCAGTAGGAAGTACTTGAAGTACTAAAAATAAGTACTTTTTAAAATACATAACATTTTAAATGCTTTCAAAAATTGTCAATGTAATGTAAATTTGAAATTATGACTTAATTCTTTTTTAAAAAATGTATATGACAAGTTATGAAAAAAGAATGCATTCAGACTGCTCTTTGCAGCAAAAGCAGGTGAGCTATAACATTCCTGGCAATATCCTTTCTAGGCGATTGCATCAGGAAATGCTTGAAATTACGGACTAGAAGCCGCTGACCTCTGATTGCCAGGCAGCAATCTGAATTAAATGGGTATCTGCAAATACCATTGCATTCCCCAGTACATGAGTGCCGATACTGGGACCAGTACTGTCTGCAGACGAGAGGGATGCTAAGCAGTGCCCTTCTGTTGTCCTGGGCCAGGTGGGAGGCGAGGGCAGATGTTGCCCAAGCGGTAATCATGGGAGGCATAGCAGCTGGGATAGCCCTTCGTGACCATCCTTCTCTTCTGCATTTGTGGTGGCCGTGAGGCTACTTTGGTCCCTGGGAGGGGTAGAGCAGATCCCAAGTTCTGCCCACATCCTGCCCGTCCCTGCCTGTTTACTTGCAGGGCTGTAGCCTGCAAGAAAGGAATTCCTCTGCCGCAGGACAGAGCTCAGGAATAAGGTGGGTCTTCGCGTGGCTTAGAGCCACCTGGTGGGAAAAATACGTTTCCCTCCTCTCATTCTTTGGCTAAACTGAGAAACGGGATAATATAGTCCAGTCCTAGATGAAATCTTTGCATTTCCCCTGGAAATGTTCCCTCGGCTGTGAGATTCACACTATGCAAAGGCAATGCTCCTATTTATAGCTTGTGGTTGAAGAGAAGTCTCTCATTAAGTAGAATAGTCATCTTAGAGTAACTGTTGAATGGATTTAAATGCTTTGCTTACATATTTATTTTAAGAGCTTGTCCTCTGCAGGAAGGTGGGTCAGCCTCAGCGTTAGGGTCTGTGTGGCTTTATTTGTTCTTTGCACTTGTGTAATTCCACTGCGGCTTTGGGGTTTTTCTTGTTGTTCGTTTTGTTTTGGTTTTTCTTTTTGATTTATGCTAATACATAGTGTTGCAGCTGCACATCAGGATGGAGCCAGGCTCTGAGATATCAGAGATTCGCTGCTACGAAAAAATAATTGATTCCTGCTATTTGGAATGTGATGAAACTGAAATGTGTTAAGTCTGAATACTTAGCCTGCACTTGCACGATCTTTCCAATAACTCATGTTCCTTTGAAGTCGTTTCATTGTCCTGACTTTCCTGTTCTTGAATCATTGCCAGTGAAACCGAGTCCTCCTGATGTAATTCTTAGGCAGGAGTCATAAAGCTGACACTCTTGTACGTTGGTATGTGGGGAAGAAATCTTTTTGCCTCTAGGATGTTATTAGGAACAAGATGACAACTTGCGAATATTTTCCAGGTATCATAATGCTTTAATATATTGGAATGTAGAATAACATTGGTGATAACATCACAGCAACGTGTGACAGAAGAATTAGTGTTTCTGTTGCACAGAATTGCAGCTATTTTTGTTCTAGCTTAAGGTGGACATCAAAAGTCTTAATGCTGAATCCTGTATTCTAGCTTTTAACATTGTTATTTTGTCTTTTAATGCTTTCAACCTCTCAGGGACACCTACAAAGTACACAAAACCAGGGAAAACAGACTGGTCTCGTGGCTATTCAGTGGCATTTCTGTGGATATAACGGAATGCTTTATAAAAATAATGGACTAGCTTTTAGAAGAAATCTAATAGTACGCTATGAAGGATTTTTTTGTGGATTTTGTTTTTCATGGTGAACTCTTTATAATTAGTTAAGTCACGGGCAAGTTAGACAAGCTGATACATGTGAATAAATGAATCAATACGTCAAGCTAACGTAGTGATGTGGAAAAGCGAGAAGCAGACTATTGCCAGTGAGAAGAGACTTGGGGGGCGTGAGAGCAGGTATGCTTTGCACTTTGCTCTGACAAAAATTTTTCCACAGGCTTCTGAAGGGGAAGGTCTGCCTCCAGATTGAAGACCCGCATTATGCTTTCAATATTTTCTCTGTTTCATACAGCTCAGAGGGAAATAAAATTCTGTCTTCTCCAAGGGGAGACCAAATGTGAAGTGCGAGTGTACATCTCTCTCAGACTCGAGAGTCAAAGCTATTGTCCATGCAGATGGGAACACCCCAGAGAAGAGTTAAGCCTACAGCAGTCTTCTGCTCAGGTGGTTGATTCGCAGAACCATCCCTGGAGGTATTTAAGAGACGGGTAGACATAGTGTTTAGAGATATGGTTTAGTGATGGTTTTTGTCAGTGTTAGGTCGATGGTCGGACGAGATGATCTGAAAGGTCCCTTCCAACCTAGGCGATTCTATGATTCTATTATTCTATGATTCTATGAATATAGGAAGCCAGCAGCACTCTCGTCTGGTCTCACATAGCTATTTCAAGTGGGGGAAAAATCCCTTTCAACAGATAAATGTCAAACATGGCTATTGTACTGCATGATGACAATCGCATAGAGAAGACCGTGACATGGAAAGGCAGAATTTATGTAAGACAAACTATGTATAGTGGCTCTCCAAAACTTTAATTTCCCAAGCAGTGTTGAAGTTTTGTTGCTTTACAGCACTTGCTAGTAAGTAATTGTGACAAGACCAGAATTCTGGTACAGCAAGTATTTCTCCAGATCTAACAATTTAGGATTCTGAAACAGTATTTCTTTTTCCATCCCCTTTATAGTGTTTTGGATCTTACACCAGTTATTGCTTTAAGTGTAATTCTCCTCAGATGTCCGATCTGCCTGAGAGATGTAAGTGTTTGTGCCGGCATGGCGTTTTGCTGGAAATGAAAGCCACAGTTCAGCAGTTTAGATTTAAGCCTGATGAATTTTTGGAGAGAAAATTCCTTCCCCGAATTTGGGAGTCACCCCAGCAACTCACATGCCATGCATGCCAAGTGGAAGCGGAAGGGTGGAAGCTGAATGAAGAGCAGGATTTTATGGGAAGGCCTGAAAGTTAGATACGTAAATAATGGATGAAAAATGTACTTTCTTAAGTAGCTTGAAAAAATGTTTTCTAGTAAAAATACACTGAATGCCGTTGCTATAGCTACCAGCAGGGTTTCGTGGAGAACTTCTTGAGGTACTTAGTGTTTAGTTGTACACGAATGCATAGTTTTTCTTAGTCTGAGCATTCAGCATCACCTTGTGTTTGGATTCTCTCCTAAAGCATTTAAGCTGCCACTGGTAAGCAGCAACAGTGTTTAGAGTTTCTGGAGAGAGTATAAAAAGGCGAGGGACTATGCTGATCTTGGGAATTATTTTTTTTTTCCTCTATTGCACAAGTGAAACATTGCTAATGTAGCTGAGCTAGTGTTTTATTTAGTGTCTTATTTGTTTGTCTGCTTGGGGTTGGTTTTAGGCTAAGGAATAGCTAATAGCTTTGCGGGGTTTCATGTTTGCCTTAGTATGGAAAAACTTCAAATCCTTTAATTATTAACCACGAGCCTAGCAACTCGTTCTGGGCCCTAGAAGCCGGGGAAAGATTTCAGATTAAAGCATGACACTGCAAACAGAAGATGAATGCATTCATTCTAGAGATCAAGTACATCAGGCGATGATAACTGAACACTTGAACAACTTTCTAGTTCTGGTGCAGGAATATCCTGTCTCATAAATCAAGACTGATGGCTCTCTAGAGCAGGAAAATTACTGCAACTTTTGTGCAAGATATAGATGAGGTACTGATATTATTAAGAATAATTTTGGATTTACGTTGGCCAGGAGGTCAGAATGCACATAATCGTCCCTTTCATCTGTAATAACCTATAGATAAAAGTTGTTCCCTGAATACATCAACATGAATATGAAAAACTTTCATACATTAAATTAGGCCTTGTATGTATCCATGGAAAACAAGTTATAACACCTGTTTTTATCTAACAAAGAGTAGGCTGTCAGTCTTGCTAACAGACAGAAAACAGCAAAACAAGCACAATCTCATAATCTTTTTTTTTTCTTTTAAATTGGCAACAGACAGATTAAAACAGTTACTCTTCAGAGAACAACTGTGCGTGAAGTATTGCTTATCTGTATCTGGGGTAAATTCATGTGCATCTCTGCCCATCATGGTGGTGTATTAGTACTTTGGCATTTTCCTTGGCATCAAAAGGAAAGCAAAGAAAAGTACCTGCTTGCTGCTCAGTGGGGTGGGAAATCTAGTCGCAGAAAAAGATGTAGAAAATGCCAAGGTACACAGGGCCTTTTTGTAACCTTTATTTTACGCATGAGGACTGTCTTCAGTCCTACAGGTTCCTGAGCCTACTTGCAGAGTCAGTGAGAGCGATGCATTACCCACTGGCATCTAGACAGTTGAACATCAGGGCTGACTTCATCCAATGCAGTTTATGGATACAGAAAATTCAGACTGAAGTTTAACCCTTTAGGCAATCCAGGATTCCACGAATGCCCGATAATTTTAGTTCCCATATCCATTTTGATTCACCCAGAAACTGGACTAAATCCTGCACAGGATGTTCTTAAGCTCTCTTTGTGTAAACTAGTGTAGAAATTCACAAAGACATTGCTTTTCCCAGATCCACTTTGGTCCTTCTACCCAAAGCTGCTTTTCTAAGACAATTTCATCATTCAGGAATGGGTATCTGTTTAGTAATCTAGATGTGCTTCTTCTGTTCCCCATTAGAAAAAGACTTTATACTCAAGTCTTTTCACCCTCTGACTCTGAACTTGCTAAAGTTTTTTATGATTACCATTACCATCTGTTAGCTGTTTCTGCTTTTGGCTGACTTTCTTATGTCACCTTGACCAGATAGACATATGCTGAAATATCGGTATCTGTTGAAATACTGATATCTAAATCTTAGCTGTTTGTCTAGGTTCCTTCAATTGCATCTGGGGAAAATAAGCACTGCTTTGTTTTACTCATCCTCCTTAGAAAGAGATAAAATCAATGAGGCTATGGATTTTTTTTTAATTTTTTTTTTCCCCTCCATGAACTGGAAAGGAGACCCATCCTGAGGACCTTAAGTATAAAACCACATACAATGTTAGTTAGACACCTACAATCTAAACTTAAATGAGATAAATCCCGGTGAATCATAGAATCATAGAATCATAGAATCATAGGGTTGGAAGGGACCTCTGGAGATCATCTAGTCCAACCCCCCTGCCAGAGCAGGGTCACCTAGAGCAGGTTACACAGGAACGCATCCAGGCGGGTTTTGAATGTCTCCAGAGATGGAGACTCAACCACCTCTCTGGGCAGCCTGTGCCAGTGCTCTGCCACCCTTAAGGTAAAGAAGTTCCTCCTCATGTTGAGATGGAACTTCCTATGCTCAATTTGTACCCATTACCTCTTGTCCTGTTGCCAGGCACCATTGAAAAGAGCCTGGTCCCCTCCTCCTGACACCCACCCTTTAAGTATTTGTACACATTAATTAGGTCACCCCTCAGCCGTCTCTTTTCCAGACTAAACAGACCCAATTCCCTCAGCCTTTCCTCATAAGAGAGGTGTTCCAGTCCCCTAATCATCTTGGTAGCCCTATGCTGCACCCTCTCCAGCAGTTCCCTGTCCTTCTTGAGCTGGGGAGCCCAGAACTGGACACAGTACTCCAGGTGTGGCCTCACCAAGGCAGAGTAGAGGGGGAGGATGACCTCCCTCGACCTGCTGGCCACACTCTTCTTGATGCACCCCAGGATGCCATTGGCCTTCTTGGCCACAAGGGCACATTGCTGGCTCATGGTCATCCTGTTGTCCACCAGGACTCCCAGGTCTCTTTCCACTGAGCTGCTCTCCAGCAGGTCAGCCCCCAACCTGTACTCCTGCAGGGGGTTATTCCTCCCCAGGTGCAGCACCCTACATTTGCCCTTATTGAATTTCATAAGGCTCCACTCCGCCCAACTCTCCAGCCTGTCCAGGTCTCTCTGGATGGCGGCACAGCCTTCCGGTGTGTCAGCCACCCCCCCCAGCTTTGTGTCATCAGCAAACTTGCTGAGGGTGCTCTCTATCCCCTCATCCAAGTCGTTGATGAATATATTGAAGAGGACTGGGCCCAGTACTGACCCCTGGGGAACACCACTCGTCACTGATCTCCAACTGGACTCTGTGCCCCTAACCACGACCCTCTGAGCTCTGTCTTTCAACCAGTTTTCTATCCACCTTACTGTCCACCTTACTGAAAGCTCTGAAATGTCTTAGGAAATAGCCCAGTATCTTAAATTTAAGACAGTATCTTAAATTCATCTTTAAAGTCCACAAAGGCACAGATATAATTCGATTTAAGTTCCAGCACTGCTGTCTAAATGGGTCTCTTTTCCATTTCTACATTTTTTCCATGTCCTTTCTCCTCCATCAAATTTTCCAATTTTGCGTTTGCCATTATTGTCCTGGTATGTACTGCATGTCCTGCCATCTGATCCTGCCTCTATCATTTTCAGTTTTCTCTGTTTTCAAGGAAATACTTCTTTCCTGATTTCATCACAGAGTCCTTGACCATCTACCTGAACAGAGCATGGATAAAGATACAGTATCATAAAAGACCTATACCTAAAGATCAATACCCTGTTCCTGAGATAACAATTCAGTCTGCAAGGTTGTCACCAGTTTTGGAAGTAATGGGAACTTTCAAAATTTTTGAGTCCTTATCCATTTGAAAATATCCTCCCTACAACTATCAAATAAAATCTGTGATACTTTCTATTGCCTACCCATTTGCTATCTCTTCTTTTAAGGTAAAAATTCAAGATATTACATATGAAGAGGTAAGGAAAGGGAATTAATTAAGATTTTAAGTTTCAGGTCTTTTTGAGACAGCTTGGTATCACACTTCTTCCTACAGTTAATTATGAAAAATTGAGATATGAAAAAATGAGAATGTCCTTTTTCTTTATTCTGTTTTAAAAGAGAAGAGGCAATGCTTGTTCTCAGTAGACAAGAGCATGGAAATACACAGCTTGGGTGAATCTCGGGCAGTGGATACCGCACAAGGGGACAATGCCTCCTGCAAGTGCTGTGTAAAGAGGGAATGCTTCAGAAAGAAGCAAGGCTGGGGATGTAACTCTGCTATCTGCACCTGCCCAAGTAACAACTGGTATCTCTTGTTTTCATGGCCTTTCTTCACAGAACTTTCACTTTTGTTATGTGTTGGTGTCCACTGTAGAGTTCTGTGTTTCATTATAAAGGCCAAGACCATGGAAATTAGACCATGGAAAGGCTTTGCAATACTAAATCTCTTAATCAAATGTAGTTGCTGTTTCTGAACAAACTTTCATGACATTAGATGGCCATCAACTTGTTGGAACATGTGGAGGAGAAATTTACCCACATAGTGCAAGTAGGAGGCATTGATGTTCCTGAATATGGGAATTTCTGGACAGTTCAGCAGAAGTGTTGGGGAAGTGGTGAGTGAGTGTGTGGTGCATTCCAAATTAGCATAACCCTGTTAATAACCCTGGGAGTGACAGACAATGGGTATGAGCTCATACCTGGAACTTCTAGGGATTCTGGTAATCCTTATCCAGACCATTATCATAAGGCATGGGGCAAGGAATCCAAAGCCATTCTTCCTTGCATTGGCCCCAATAGGAGTTCTGGGAAATGCATTCACCAGGCTCCTCTTTGTTAGAAAGTATGTTGCCTGTTTTCCAAACAGATTTAGGCTGTTACCCCATCCTGATTCCTCGCTCCAGCTCTGCTAGCTGACTATATAAAGCCATGACATATGGGTCTTTTTACTGACATAATCCTCTACTGTACTAAAAAAGAAAATATTAGGTTTCATTCCGAGAGCTGGAAGAACTTCCACGAGGATATAAAAAGCAGGAAATGGGCCCTGTAAGAGTAGAGCGCTCTCATATTGAATAGCCTCGAGGGGCTCAATGTTAAAGGCTTCTTCCTAATAGTTAATGTGGGCTGGAACAGCTCTGCCTCTGCTTGAGAGGAAATGGGATTTGTGGGACTTTCCCCATACAGGTTATAGGGCTTAGGCCAAAGGAGTGGTGTGCTGTGAGCCTGTAATAAATCAATATGCTCCGCACATACAGTAGTAAGGACAGTCTGAGCATGTAGTACTGGGGCCAAATCTCAGGGTTTTCCACTCCACAGCAAACTATTTCTGCAGTTTGAACTGCTTGCTTCCTTTGTGGACATAATTTTGATCTTTGCCTTGCTTACATCACTCCTCGTTAATCTGGAGCCAGCAGTGGCAGTTAATTTAAACGTATGAATTGGGCTCCTCTTCCCACAAAGGCCAGTGAATAATGTTATCTATTACCCTAAATAGCCAGTGTGCCTTGAATTACATACAGGTGGTGGACTTTCCAGTTCTAGGACATGTATATGCTGCAAACCCTGCTTCAGTGACAACATGAGAGATATTTCAGTGTTGTGTTAAGTTTAAATGAAGTAGGCAAGAGAGTATGGACCAAGTTTTCTAACTTAGTTGGGGTGCAATAGAGTCATTATTGGGATGGGTGAGTTCTGCAGCTGCTATTGAGTCACGTGATTTTGAGTGTGTTCCCCCCTAGTAAATCCAACACCATTCATAAATTATTATGTATCTAATCATTTCACTGTATTAATATCTGCAGGATTCAAATACATTTGCGGCCCAATGGATGAGCAACTGCAGAGGCATAATATGTACAAACGTGCTGTGTAAATGTCTTGCAATCTATGTGAATCAAATTATATATTCAGGGATATTTTGGGGGGAGGAGAGGATAGCTCCCAAATAAGATTATGAATCTCCTGTTCTGTTCCTAACGTCCTGGTTCAGGCTAGTGCTTTCCAAAGGAAAGTAAGTAAAAATTAAGGGGGAAAAAATGATTCAAACAAAATGCAGCACTGTGACGTTACGTTACCACAAGGAAAAATGCATCTAGAAGTATCGAACCGATGCTTCAGTTTCAAGTTCAAGGTATTCTTGGTTTTGCCAGCTAGTAATTAAACCTGGGGAAAGCAGCTATCAGTACAAGCACTACAGGTGCTGGTGCACGGTTCTTGGGCAAACCCTGCTTTCCAGACATTGTTTTCCCAAATCAGATAGGCAAATCTTCCCTTTATCAGGTGTCTTAATCCCTTGGGCCCCACATACACTCTGAGACACTTCCTGTGAGTCTTTTCCTTGATAATTACTTCAGTCAGTTTAACTGAGATGCTTGTGGAATAGTGTTTTATACGGAGCCAGCGTTTGAGATGTAGAATTTCTTTTGAAATTCAAACTCCTTATTTGCTGATGTGAGACAGGGTTACCACTTGGCTGCTCAATAAACACATGTGCTCATATGGTGCAGTATGGATTCTCCTTACAGACTGGTTGATGGTGCCAAAGGCAAAGAACTGCTGGGTGTAACTTTCTCAAACGTCCCTTGAGAACGTGCTTTTCCCACGCTAGCAAGGAACGTAGCTTGTTTCTAGCTCCTGGTAAGTGAAGTCTGGAGACCGAGAGACAGTTGCACTCTGTGGCATGCCCTTAAGACTTGCTTTAGCCATTTGTCCACATCTAAAAGGATTGGAGCATCACTTTGTGGCATCTGTTCTCCTGGGCACAGCAGCTGGGGCACTGCAGAACAGAGTGCACATATGTCTTGCCCCATCAGGGAGCTGGGATGTCGATACAGCACACGACTGGTCCCACCATGTGCGTGCAGCCCATTTATAGGAGAGGTAACAAAATTAATTTAAGAATGGGGGTGTGGATTTGATAATCACAGACTGTAGGATCTGGGAGATTCTGTCATAGAGACTTTTTATCACAGTTTAGTTTTGGTTTTTCTTAGCCAATCAGTAGAAAGATTTCTAAGCGTGACATGCAAGAGTACAATTTAAACCTGGAGTTACTTCACAGATCACTGGAAAGTTATACTTAGGGGTATTGCATCAAGGTTTTAGCCTGCAGACACCGTGTGGCTGCAGCAGGCAAAAATACGTTGCAAAGTCTTCGTCTAGCATTCAGGGTATTTTAGAATTACAGCGATTTGGCAGGCAAACAGTAAGAGCTTGTTTTAAAGTGTCTGTGGTAGATGCATTTACAAATGGGCCAATTTGAGGGATGCATGATCCAAGCACAGGTTAAGGAGTCAGGAGTGGCTGAATTCTAATTCCGAACTTCTCTCAGGTTTCCTTGGATGTGCAACACCACAGAGGTTAAAAGAACATTTCTAAGGTTGCAAAGTGCACCTTCTGCACACAGAAATTAGGAAATGCCCATGCTGAGTTAATCCAGTCCCCCTTGGAGTATCCTTTATGGCCCTCTAAGACTCTTGCTTACACTCCTCTGTATGGTATTTTTTCCCATTCGATTCCTGTCTCGTTCAGTCTCTTGGACAGATACCTGTCACTTAGGAAACAGCTATTTACTATTTTTCCCCTCCTAATTGTTCAGTATGGACTTTCTTTCTTGCACAACCAAACTTTTTTCCAATTGCAGCAATATTAATCATTCATGGGCCCTGGCTGTTCCAGCACCAAGTACTTCAGGGCAGTAATAGAGTTCAGTTAAGGCAAACAAATTGATGGGTTTGAATGGTCTGATGATCTTTCCCCACCACCCTATTTCATGTCCTATAAAGCTGACAAATGGCTTTGTCTAGCATTCATGCAAACCATCTCTCTGCGTCTGATCTGTTTTTTTAAGGATTGGGGTAGAAGTTGCTCTTGAGGTGTGATGTTGCAAAAGAAGAGATGAAACTTCTGTGGTCCTGCAGCCTTGCCAGCACCTAGAGGAGATGTCGGAGAGCTGTTTGCTAGCAGGGTGCATGAATGTCCTCATACAACATACGGGAGAGCTGCTGACAGTCTCCTGCTTGATTTCAGCAGACTTTGGATCAGTTGTAGTTGAACAAAGTACCTCAGGGGCAACTCTGGTGTTAGCAGACAATTTTCTGCTCTATTATTCACATGGGTTTTGAAATAATGCCCACTGAAATCAATGGCCATCTTTTCATTAACTGCAGTTGGCTTTGGATCAGGCCAGGGAAGATGCATATCTTCCAGAAATGCCATCGGATCATTTCTTTAAAAAGCATAGAACAAAGTTATACAACTGCATGGGCTGATCGGGGGGAAGAAAGTCCCATCTCTCTTTCATATGGTTGGCTTCTTGCTCATATCAGCTATAATTTAGGTAATTAAATTACTTAGTTCAGTAGTTGGAAGGGACACGATCAACAAGATGACTCTACTAAGATGTCAGATATATTAATGTTCTGGGGTGTTTTTCTGTTTTTCTTTTTTTTTGTGTGTGTGTGTGAAAAGCTGTATAATTGGACTCTATCTTTTTCACCCCAGGCTAACCTCTTCTTCAGAGAAGCATACCAAAGACATTTAAAATCACATTATGAATGCCAGCATAGCTGGAACATTTATATGGTGTACAGTGATGTTCAGTGGCAGCAGACGAATGGATGAAATTAAGCACAATAATAGTATTAGCCCCCCTTGAACTTAACAGTAAGATGAACAGTTCAGTGGTATAATTTAGTAAAACGTAAGTAAAAGCTCAGATATGTTAATAAGCAGACTAAAGTCCATAACTGGAGATGCTCTTTACATTCAGCCTTGAATCACTGATCTTCGTACTGTCCCTGCAGGGTCTTTGAACTTTTGCATGCATGAGGTAGAAGCAGCTTTATTAAATCACGGTCCTGAAATGCTCATCTTACTATTGACTCCCGTTTTGTTTTGTTTTATTAATATTTGTGACTGAATCACTCCTCTGAAGGATGAAAGAGATCGCAAAAGTGTTATGGTTTTTTCCATCTCTAAGTCACATGGTTCTTGCTGTTGGTGACGTCTCTCAAACCAGGACAGAAGAGCAGTCTCTGGAGAGGGTGAGATAGGGAATAACCAGTGCTTGCGTTTAAATTGTTTGTCCTAGAAATGCCATAAAGTTTTCTTCTCTGTCACGTTTCTTTGTATCTGACCCTTCTTTTCCCTTTATTTTTTCAAGATGCCATTTCTAAACAAAGAGTTTTGCTTCTGTGCTTTCATGCAAGTTCTTCCAACTTGTCCCCTGAATTACAATGATGCGGCAGCATTATCTGAGAATCCAGGTTAGAACGAAATCACTCTATGTCCCTTCAGGATCAGGCTGTGGCAGGACAAAGACAGAGACAAAAGTATAGAAACTACCTTTGTCTTATTCTCAGTGGAGAGGGGTTTCATTTTCTAAATAAACTGATGTCAGGACATTCTTTGACTTTGGTTCAATCAGGACTAAACCCCATGATAAAATGCAGCCCAACTATGCCGTTCTGTTCTGGATATGTATGTCACTCTTTGGAAAGCAGAGCCCTAGCTCTGTTCCTCAAGGGATGAAGCTGGAGAAGACAAAGCAGCATCCCTTAAAACGCAGGAGTGCAAGGGAAGCCCAACAGTGGGCAAAAGATAAAAATACGTTTGAGATGAGAGGACCCAGTTCTCCTTCAGCACTTTTTTTTAATGCTGCTCTTTATGAGCGGACATTTCCTAAAGAGTGTTTACTTATTGTTCAAAAGTAAAGAGGCCTTACCATGGATGCTCACTGACCTAAAACTCTATACCAATCCCCCTGAAAAAACCCTTGCCGAAGCTGAAGGTTATGAAGAACTTGTGTCTATCTTCTGCATGTTGTTTGTTCAGCTGTGAGGCGGTATGAATAGCTTAGTACTATGCCTGTATTTTAAGCATAGAGAGCTCACTTTAGCATTTACCAGCATGCTTTTCAGTCTGGATGCCATTCACACATCATGTTTGCATGTAGCCAGAATTATTCACCTCTTTTTTTCCCATTAAACTATTAAAAATGGGGCCTCAGACACAGAGACCGCAGCTTGGTAATAAACTCGGATGTGATAGAATTTGTCAGTTCTTTTTGCAATATCACTTCATACATCTAAATGTGTCACAAGGGAATCCCAAAGTGATGTTTGTGAGGTAAAAAGAAAAAAAAGATGTATTTTTAAAGGATGTACGTTGACTTAGGCCACTTTGAGGAAAATTATTCCCACATGATAGGCTGAACTAAAAATAACAGTAATAAAAAAATCCACATTGGCCATTTGGAAATAGGGTCAACTAAACAGAATTTCTTATTCTTGGATCACTCTGAAGCCTAAACTGTTCCGCTTTTGGCTCCTTTTTGACTCGTTATCCTGGAAGCGGAAATAAATGTTGATCAGCTGCTGCGATCTCAAACTGGGCTCAGTCTCACAGTGACAGACTGAGGTGGGAGAGAAACCAGTGTGGAAAACCCATCACTAAAAGTACTTTATCTCCAGCCTTTCTTCTAATACCCCTGAAGACTTCCATGCCATGATATGAGTCCTGTTGATGTGAATGGGGCAATTTTCTCTCACGGATATATCCATACATAAAGCAGTGGCAAGTAAGAGACTTGGTTCAATTCTTCATGCTATAAAAATGGGTAAAAATGATGGGTTTTGGCCTGAATGCAAGAATAATATTGAACCACAAACATGTATTAAAGCCACCAGAGGTTACGATTATAGATTTTAAGCAGGTGTTCTGATCTGATTTGGGTTTTTTTTCACCACTATTTTTAGCATAAATGACTGTTTTGAGACATCTTTCAGCATTCATAACACAGCAATGAGCTCTTGAAGTGTTTTGGCAAAGAGTAGAGAGGAATGACGACTTGGAGACATATCTCTCAGACCTGGTCATGTAGGTAGTCCTTCTGCTGGGGCAGAAGTTTGGTGGAACAGGTTGCCTGGGTAAGTTGTGGCTGCCCCATCCCTGGAGGTGTTCAAGGCCAGGCTGGACGGGGCTTTGAGCAGCCTGGTCTGGTGGGAGGTGTCCCTGCCCAAGGCAGGGGGGTGGGACTGGGTGATCTTTAAGGTTCCTTCCAACCCGAACCATTCTGTGATTCTATCATTCCATGTACCAAGTGAGACAGGTCCACCACGCTCCCTGTCTCGCTGCATCCGCATTGAGCCAGCGTTGGTGACTGACACCAGCTGGTGCTCTGCTCCTTTTATCCTGGCCTCATGTGGGTGAGCAGCTGGCAAAGACTGTTTTTAATAGGGTATTTATAAAACATCACAGCCGTGCAAGCCCAGACACAGAGAAAGGACATTTTGAGCTCTCAGCACTGAAAGTGCAGAACGCTGCATGGCAGATCTAGTTTCCCATCTCTTGCTGCCGCCACTGACCTGCTCTCCCATCACCAATGCCAGAAACCAGTATTTCCTAAAAAATACACAGGAGGAAAAAAACCTTGGGCTGAAGGCTCCCGTAGCTATTTTCAGTAATGCTTGTTCTGATCCCTCTGCAGGCGGCTGCCTGATCGGTATTTCAGTAATGTACTTATTTAAAAGGAAATTCTAACTACTGTAGGGCATGGTGATTTTTTCGTGCCCGTTTTTACCCTGCAGACTTTTCCAGCTCACTCAAACCCGAGCACCTCACTGGCTCGCAGGGACACCGACTGGCTGAGGTGTAAACTACAGCACCTGCTGTGCCCTTTGGAGTTAAGGATGGCACCGGAATAAACGTGTTTTTTTTCCTTTGTTTTTGGCTGGATGGTTTTGTTTTTTTTTTGTTTTTGTTTTTGTTTTTGTTTTTGTTTTTGTTTTTGTTTTTGTTTTTGTTCTGTTTTGTTTTGTTTCTTTGTTTTTTAATTATTCCTTGCATTTCTGCTCCACTGCTGGCAGACACTTGCAAATTTTATTTGAAGGTTTTATTACATGTACTGCTTTTCTCTTTGTCTGTATATAATATGGGCTTTTGAAAATGTAGGATCTTCTATTTTGTCCTGGGAAAAAGTATTTACAGCCACATCTCGACAACTACACAAGATTTTCCCCCTTTATTATTTCCTAAACCCCCATGACATACACTTTATTTCTGCGATACGTGGTAGAGTAGGCCCAACATTTGGCTGATCACGACTAGTTTTGAACAAATGCTGACACCACCATTCCCTTTTGTCTGTGATTCCCACAGAACCCTATTGCTTTGAAAAGAAATATCCTAGAATGCATAATCGACCCTGCAGCAATAATCTACAACACACAGTGTCCCCTTCATGCCTCTTTTACCTGGCCATCAACAGCGAGAAGCTGATGTGCATGTTAAAAGACAGAGGAAGGGGAAATTCCCCAAGAAAATGAACAGAGAAATCTGCAGATTAAGAAGTAAAAGACGGATTCAGGAACTGGGAGAAAGTTTTACAAAATGATTCCTTAAGCAGTAAAGATCTACAGAGTGAAAACTGTTTTCCCCTGTGTATGCATACATAGTGTGTAGAACTGCGATGATTTTTATGGTCTGTCTCATAAAAAATAACAAAACAACAGCAATAAGTAAATAATTTAAAAAAAAATTAAAAAATGAGTTGTTCTAGTGTTAGAAAACATAGCTAAAATTTTAACACTTTGCCTGGCTTGTTACCTGCTGACTTCAGTGGCTTGAGTCAAAGTAAACTCAAACTAATTGCTTTAAATTGAAGATCATCCACCTGAGCTTTTGCACTTCTCTAAACTAAATAGTTGAAAGATGTGTTTTGATGCTGCTGAATTTACTGCTATACAGAAAGACCGATAGCAACAAATATGTATATGAAAAGAGCCACATATTCTTAGCGTTCATCATTTCTGAGACTCCGGAACTGAAAACAGCAAGGGGTGAAGTGACAACCGGTTGTGTGTGATTTGCAGTGGTTTGTATCTCGGCTCTGCGTTGTGTATCTCCTAATAATGAATGCGTGGAAGGGCCAGGTCAGGAATGGTTTCCACTCCAGTGAGTTGATTGTGTCGTTGGCAGTGAGCTCAATTAAAGTATAATGATCTGGTAATCTCTTTCCTTTTTCCATTCAGGCTGCTGCACACTGAATAGAGCCAGTGAAAGGCTATAGCTTTTGAAAAGTAGGTGAACTCCTGCCTCTTTGTCTGAGCAGTTTGTGTCTAGTCAAACAAAATGACAGGCAGAAGAGACAACTCCCCAAAACATTGCTCCCATGATTTGCATCATTACTTCTGTTTGTGTTTCTATGAGATAACATTCGCTCTTTATTTTAGGCTACAAATTGGATTTCCAGCAAGCTTCTCACCACAGCGAGAAGACAAGCTGATGTGAGAAAGGAGATATGTCTATTCTGGGAAGATGCCGTGTGCCCCATCTCCTGGTTCTTCTCACGTTCGTGTTCGGCGGGGAGAGAATTGAGGCACAAAGAGCAGGTATGCGCCGTTCGGCTTACTGCCTTGTGCTAAGTAGCTGCTGGCACAGTGGATGGGAAGCTATCGTTGCTAGGAGAAATAATAATATAAAACCCAAGCAAGAAAAGATACAAATTAGACCTTAGGGATGGAGGTAGCTTAGGGATCAAGTTATGATTTACTTAGGGTCTCTGGTTCTGCTGCAGGCTTAGAAAGGTTAGCTCAGCCACCCAGAGCAAGGGGAGCAGCATGCAGTTTACACTGAATATGCTTCAGAGGGGAAATTTAGGTTAGATATTAGGAATAAATTCTTTACTGTAGGGGTGCTGAGGCACTGGCCCAGGTTGCCCAGAAAAGCTGTGGCTGCCCCATCACTGGAGGGGTTCAAGGCCAGGCTGGACGGGGCTTTGAGCAACCTGGTCTGGTGGGAGGTGTCCCTGCCCAGGGCAGGGGATTGGAACTAGATGATCTTTGAGCTCCCTTCCAACCTAAACCATTCTACGATTCTGTGATTCATCTGCCCTACACTGGCATGGAGATCACTTCTTCCTTTGCCTTCAGTGGCTTTCAAGACTACATCTGGTGAATCTTCTATCTGTCTGGGACTTTCCTAGTGAGCTAAACAGGGCCAGGGCACTGTTCACATCCTCTCTTGGTTCATACTGTCTAGTTGCCAGCATGGTGCCTGGCACGGCTTTTGGTCCGTGCTGGTGACCACTCTCTCCCAAATGCCCCTGACAGCATTAGACGATGGTGCAGCTGAGGGACTGTTCCTCCAGGCAGTCTTGACAATGACACGTTGTTTTTTTGGGGCAAGTAGGAAGAGTTATCTGTCTTGTGAACGATGCTGTAGCTCAGGGACAGAAAACAGTTGTAGATCCACACAGCTTATTGGTATAAAAGCCCAAAGGTACTTTGAGACGGAAGCTTTCTGTCTCTTTTTCTAGGAGAGTTGTTATTCTGTAGCCTTGGGTAATTTATAAGAAAGAAAATTGTTTTTTAGACCTCTCAGTCTAAGGAATAGCTGCTTTACAGTTTTGTTATGTGATCTATATAAGGCTTTTTGGGTGAAGTTTAACAGGAATAAGTACTTAGTAACAAAACAAAGTGAATCTTTTTTTTCTGCCTGTGGATCAAGTCACAGGAAGGATACAGCGGTACCATTTCTATGTTCATTCTGTGAATATTTTAAATAATTTTGGGCTTATGGGTTGTTTGTGAGCTATTTTTAATGGAAATATTGCAAAACGGTTGACTCGGTGTCTGAGTGGATGAATACAACTCCTGGAATTATGCTTGCAGAGACTATTCCTGTAATTACAAAAATGAAAGTTCACTTTCTATGAATTATCTCCCATATTCCCTTAAAGTGAACTGTTTCTGCCAGTAAACAATATTATTATAGAATTCTTGGAAAACAATCGATTTTGTCCAGCAGTGGACATTAAAAACCTATTACAAATACAGACAAATATTTACTAAAAGCTTTTCTGCAGCATTTCATCTCACTGCCATCAGGTCTGCAAGCAAAGAGTCACTGACTCTAAGAAAATGGTCCTGAAAGACCATCTTTTTCTTCCCTGCGTACTGCCTGAACAGGCATCACTTTTTAAACCTTAAAACCCCCTTGTTTTAAGGCTCATTGCCCTTGAACACCAACAGGATTCATTCTGTCTGTTCTGTTTGGTATTTAATTGCAGTCATCTCACCTGCTGAGAGTCGTTAAAATAAACAACAGGAAGGTCTGTACCTTGTGGTTTTTATACTTAAGCCTTTATATTCTGTGGTTAGTCTCACTTAATTAATAGTCTCTTAGACAGAAAAGATTAATATAATAATGAATTGGGGGGGAGTGGAGATTTCTTGCTTACCCTTTACTATTATATATTATGTCCTTTATATTCTGAAAAAATCAAACAGAACCACACTTGGCAGTCTAGTGAATATACACAGATCTAATGTAACTTACATCTGATAATATAAAATGATATATTCGGTCAGCTCCACACTCTGATTACCTTTGGGAGAGTTACTGTGTGTTTGCAGCCAGATCTTTCTTGCTCTGTGGTTAGACAAGTGTTCCCTCACTCACAAAACACCATCACAGAACATGATCCGATGTGGACAGGTTGTTTCCAACGTGATCACATGTGGATGGGTTGTTCCCAACGTGATACCAAGCCCATGTCCGTAGGCTGTTCCTGTAGACACTGAAGGAACAGCAGCACCTGGGTTGGCTCTCTGGGATGTACCATGCCATGGAAATTAACACAGCAACAGATGATGCTCATTTGTCATTGTCACTCACAACACACTGGGTGTATATTCAACTACTCTCATGGCCATCATGCAACACCACGAGCATTGCCCTACAGCATTATAATGCCTACCTGTAATGCTTTTACTCTTATCTGAAGGCAAGTCCTCTTCATGTGTCTGAGCCACCCACACTCGCCTTTCCAGTGCAGCGGGCTGTTCTGGGATTCCTGTCCTCTCCAGGGCATGTGCACAGCCCCAGGATGATCAAAAGCACCAGAGCTAATTTATGAACCATAAGGTCAAATTTGGGTGTGGGAGAAGACTTTGTGACCTTCCTGTAGGCTCAAATGCTGGAACTCAGTGAGGAAATATGGCAACAGCATCATTCCTCCCCACTTCAGGTAACGTGATTCATACTTCTGTTCACTGAGCTGGCTGTCAAGCAAGTGCTTGACTGGGTGAACTGAGTATACCTCCATGCCCTTTGGTCTGTTCCAGGGAAAAACATCCTACTCCTCAGCTAGCATCTACATTGAGTGTATTTACATCAGTGTTTTAGCTCTGGTCAGGAGTGCAGCAAGGACAGACTATTTCCTAAGGGATGGGCAGCCAGGAGCTGGGGGTTTCCCTGGGATGGTAGGCCAAGGTCTCACCAGCCACAGCCTGTCCTACCACCCCAGCCAGAGAGCAGGGAAGGCTGGGGGATGGCAGCCAGGCTCAACGGACGATCCAAATTCCCAGACAAGGTCATCGTGATGAAGCAGGTCCAAGATCAAGCCAAGAACACAATCAGCAAGTCAAGGTCTAGGTCAGGTCTAAAGACAGCAGCCAGGTCAGCCATTCTCCAGGCAAGTCTACAGAGGTGAGGCAGGTCCAAGGTTGTCACTAATGGACATTTAGTTGTTGAGACCTGGCTGGAACAAGTCTGATGTGAGAAAAGACAAACTGTACAGTGGGAATGTCACTTTTTAATGTATGGAGAGCTAACCTGTCCTCAGTGGGCATACCCTGGAGTTATGTATTCTCACAAATACTCTCGGATTTTCTGATCAAGGGAGGTAGCTTGGTCAGTCCAGGTCAGAGCCCAGAGGAGATTATTAACATGGTCATAGTGGAAACAGTTGGGGGAATCAGGGTCCTGCAGTGAAACAGGAGTCAACAGAACAGATCTGCTCTCAGTGGGTGTGTGTAGATGTGCGCTACCAGCTCAGATCCTGGTAAAACAGAAGGGTTTGAAGGCAATTGCCAGCAGTGCAGGGGACAGATATAACTTCACCAGTTCAGTGGCACATAGAAGAACCATGTTAGTCTGAGAGAAACTAAACAACACAGGCACCGGTATGGACCTACTGTCTGTCTTGTATCATATGTGCTTTGTTCTCCACATGATTGGTCAAATTAGCTTTTTACTGTTGTTTCAAACAGGCAGTTGTACTTTGTTAGACAGCGTGAGACAAGAACTACTGGAGAAACGATGGTTGGTGGTTGTGACCATAGATAAATTGAATTTGTAGAGCAGCTTTCAGTCTTGAAACTCATAATTTGTTAGGGACTACGGTATATGATAGTGAATTAAATAAGCATATGTATATATATACACATTTTTTCCACTTGGGACATTAAATTGATAAAGCTTTGGCATCTGTGGAACATTTATGAATATACTGCCGCTTGGCTTGCATATATTTAGAAAGAACAAGACAACATTTCCTGGGAGATCTACTTTCTTGGCAAGTGGCTGACAAATACATGACCAGTCTGGCTTCATAGGGCAAGCAAACTGCAATTAAAATACATTTGCCTTTTGGATTACACAGGCCTCAGATTACAAACATCATGGCTGGAGCCAAAAGGGTGATTGTGGGGATAAGTGAAATTTTCCCTTACAAAGCAACTGCCCTTTGTTGTCAAGGAAGCCATCCCAGTACTCAGTGAGTCATCCTTTAGGCAATAGTCAATGGCAGAGCACCTCAAAATCAAAATAATTTTGTTATAAACTTGCTTCACCAAGATATCATGCTGAGTAAAGAACTGCTTCTGGCTAAGCATAAATAAATCACAATGTTAATGCGAGAGGGAACACGAAAGCTTCACTACTCACGGTCAGGATTGGCACAGGCAAGGTCAGGGCAGGTATCTGCATCTGCCAAGGTCATTTTAGAGCATTGCCTGAGCAAAGGCACCGCAATGAAGTTTGAGAAAAATAGCTTCATATGCATGCAGATGGTGTCGGTGAAAGATTGCGCAGAGGCAGTTAGTAGTGCAGGAAGAGAAAGGGTTTGCATTTCAAAGCGAAGTCTGTGCTAATCTACGGTAGATGTCCTGAAAGAGATGAGGTGAATCACAAGGAAGAAAGGCTGAGAATCTGCACTTTCTCTGCAGGATGGGAAGAAAGTTTGCTGCCTCCTCCAAATTGCTCACTGGAGAGCTATGCCTAGGGAATATTTAGTATGTCTGTTGCTCATATTTCAGCTTCCCTTAGTGATATTTTCTGCCACTCTTGCAGGTTGCAAGAATGTTCACTATGACCTTGTCTTCATCTTGGATGCATCCTCCAGCGTCGGAAAAGAAGATTTTGAGAAAGTTCGTCAGTGGGTGTCTAATTTAGTGGAAACTTTTGAGATTGGCCCAGACAAAACCCGTGTAGGTGTGGTGCGATACAGTGATCATCCAACCACAGAGTTTGACCTGGGGAAATACAAAACCCGTGAGGAAATCAAAGAGGCTGCACGAAAAATAAGGTATTACGGGGGTAATACGAACACTGGAGATGCTCTCAGGTACATCAACACCTACAGTTTTTCCAAAGAAGCTGGTGGGAGACTTAGCGATCCAATTGTTAAAAAAGTGGCTATCCTTCTGACTGATGGAAGGAGCCAGGATTATGTCTTGGATCCAGCCACTGCAGCCCATCAGGCTGGGATTAGGATCTTTGCTGTGGGTGTTGGCGAAGCCTTAAAAGAGGAACTCGATGAGATTGCTTCAGAACCCAAGTCTGCTCACGTGTTTCACGTCTCCGATTACAACGCCATCGATAAAATTCGGGGGAAGCTGAGAAGACGTCTCTGTGAAAGTAAGTAGAGCTCCCAGTTCTTCTATACAATTAGAATTACAATAGGTTCAGTTAGCATATAGGTATGAAAAACTGTGATTGTTTTCTTTCATGCTTATAATTCTATGCTGAAAATTCTTTATTTTAGTGTCTTCCACTCTGTTCCACACTGTAAGAAGTCATTTTACTACCTGGATCATGATGAAGTGATCACTTCTGCGTTCTTCTGTTCGAGTCCAGTGTTCAAGTCCAGTTCTGGGCTCCCCAGCTCAAGAAGGACAGGGAACTGCTGGAGAGGGTGCAGCATAGGGCTACCAAGATGATGAGGGGGCTGGAACACCTCTCTTATGAAGAAAGACTGAGGGAATTGGGTCTATTTAGTCTGGAAAAAAGACGGCTGAGGAGTGACCTTATTAATGCTTATAAATACTGAAAAGGTGGGTGTCAGGAGGATGGGGCCAGGCTCTTTTCAGTGGTGCCCAGTGACAGGACAAGAGGTAATGGGCACAAACTTGAGTGTAGGAAGTTCCACTTAAACATGAGGAGGAACTTCTTTTCTTTGAGGGTGGCAGAGAACTGGAACAGGCTGCCCAGAGAGGTGGTTGAGTCTCCATCTCTGGAGACATTCAAAACCCACCTGGACACGTTCCTGTGCAACCTGCTCTAGGGTGGCCCTGCTCTGGCAGGGGGGTTGGACTAGATGATCTCCAGAGGTCCCTTCCAACCCTATGATTCTATGATTCTATGATTCTAAGTCAACATTAACTATAGGTCAGCTTCTAGTGGTCAACTAGAGACCAAAAAGTGAACTCCCTTTTGCTTCTGATATAATTCAGTCATTTTATAATATTTTGGACTACTAAATATGAAGGGTGACATCTTATTTATAACCAGATTTGTTTTATTTCCCCTTATTTTCTGGCATTAGTGTGTGTAAAGACTGTTATGGATGCTGCAAAAAAATTCTTGTGTTTTTCTGCCTTTCAGCATCTAAACTCTACTGATAACTTGTGTTCACTCGTGCTCTGGCTATCAACCATATAAACCTTGTTGATGTTTTGAATGATTGTCAATGGAGAACAGTGTGTGAAATTCACACTGAATAAATTAACTTTGAATTTCCAGCACCCTGGTGAAGAGGACTGTAATGGCATTATGGCTGGTATCTCCCAGATCTTTAATGGGAACAACATTAACATATCCCTTTCTCCTCCCACCACTGATAAATCACTCCCTCTTTCTTGGTGACTACATAAAATTTATGTGGTTTTGCTGCTTTTTACAGTATGTGTTGTGGTTACCGTGGGTTCTTTGGGTCAAAATCATGAAACGCTGATCTGGTTCCTAGGTCTGAACTTGAAAGACAACAGATGACTCCCTGTGTGATGCTGTAGCACGTTGCAGTGTCAAAATGACCAGGTCTGCAGTCCAGGAGCTTGTGTTACTGTCAAGTAGAACAGAATAGAATAGAATAGAATTAGAATAGAATAGAATAGAATAGAACAGAACAGAACAGAATAGAACAGAACAGTTTGGTTTCAGTTGGAAGGGGCCTACAGTGATCATCTAGTCCAAATGCCTGACCACTGCAGGGCTGACCAAAAGTTAAAGCATATTATTAAGGGCATTGTCCAAATGCCTCTTAAACACTGACATGGGGCATCAGCCACCTCTCTAGGAAGCCTGTTCCAGTGTTTGACCACCCTGTTGGTAAAGAAATGCTTCCTAACGTCCAGTTTAAACCTCCCGTGGTGCAACTTTGGACCATTCCTATGTTTCCTGCTACTGGATACCAGGGAGAAGAGATCAGGTGAAAATAAGTTGCCTGAAAAAAAGGGGCCTTGTAGGTGGTGTTGTGAGGCTCTTCTATTGCTCTCTATGACCTCCATCTGCAAGAAAAAAGTGCTGTTCTGGGTTGTGTATGTTTCTTAAAAAGTGACTAGTGCAAGCAGGCATAAACCAGTTGACGTTGACCAATAATATCTAGGTGACTACTTTTTTGTAGCCTGTGTTTTCTAGTGCATGTGCTACTTTTAAATTCCATGTTAACACAGTAGGAACAGGAAGGGAGTTCACTGTAAGGGCTATGCCTCACACATACTTAGAAGGTAAAACTTTTAATAGCTGTTGTAGTTTGCTTTCTGTAATTTTAATATGACAGCACTGCACAAAACAGGAACATACAAACCACCAAGGGGGTGGAGGACGTGATGAGGGCACATGCCAAACTGCTCTTTAGTTCGTGCACATTCTAAGACAAAAACATGCATTGCCACAGCCAAGGTAGTGTTTTAATAGTCATAATCCTTTGTAAGCTCCTGGGAGACACGTGAATGAAAGAGCTGAAATGGTAGAAGGTTTTTTTTTCTGTTGTACTGACCAATGATGAGTCTTCCAGTCCTTGTACTGCTGTACTACTGAAACGTGAAGTCATACAGTGTTTCTAATACTGAATTTCATGCCAGCAGCTGTTCAGAGTGACTTGTCTCTGGTCTCACTAGTCTGTCCTAAACTCAGTCATTCCATCTTGCTATATTTGACTGAATTTATTGCTAAGAACACATCATTAAGTGTATTAATAGCATTTTAACTCTCATTTGATCTTGTGGAAGCAAGCATAGCAGAATTGAAAAATAACATGTCTGCTCAGTGGGACATTGTGGCAGTGGGAGATATTTTTGCCAAACATCTCCATTACGTTCTGGACTATAGTTAGCAGGCAAAAATGGGTGATGCTTTCACAGGAAAGCAGGACAGATGCATTCTGCTAAAAATTCCAGAGATGCTACATGCTTCCTGAATAGGGTTTCTGCTTATATGTTGCAGAGAGAACAACAGGCAGCTATGGAATATTTAAAAATATACTAGCATCTGCTTCTGGTAGGTAAATAGTAGGTTTATCCTTGTCGAAGAGAGCAGATTTCTTCATTTTCAATCCAAATTTAACTTAAAGCTGTATTTGATAAGTTAGTGCATGCAAAAAGTTGTCAGCCTGGTTTGGATCTGGTAGCACTGGGGTTTAACACTATCATCTGACATTTAAGCTTCAATGTGGGGAGACATTGCAATGGTAACCTAAACCACTCCTACCTGCTCAGAGGTAATTGTTTCTTAAAAACACGGATTGCAGTGCTTTGGATGCTGTCATATTTGAGTTTGTTCTATTATTATTAAGCCAGGCAGGTGATAAGATACAGTTTACAAAGCTGAGCAAAAACATTCTCCAAAAACATTCTCACTCTTTACTAGCTCCATAAAGCAGAAGCCTGTGACTTGGCACCCTCGGAGTGCACGGCATGTATGTGCAATTACCAAACCTCTGCTCTACTGCAAAAGTCAGATTTCACAGCTTGAAAATAAATTTGGCTTTAGAGGTACAGTCTCTGCTAAGATTTGGGTTTGTTTTTTTTTCTACAGCTGGCAATAGGAGAAGCACAAGCAGATGTTCCCTAAGGCAGTATTACAGGAGTATTGTGCTCGGGATTGGTCTATGTCCAGTAGTGACTTTCATGTATAATGTAGCCCTTTCTACAACCAGTTTTTGTCTGTGAGATTGATGATAAGCTTCTTGCCACGATGAGTTCCTCTGCAAATGTGTGGAAGACGAAAAGACTATGTCATATGACTATCAAATGCTTTGCAAACACAAGGAGATTAAGCTGAAATGTTTCAATGACTGGTTGGTACCAATGGTTTGTCATTGATTTCAGTTAATATAGTGAGGCCTGTGGCAAAATATCAGAAGCAGTCACATGTTTGGATGATTCATAACATTTTTCTATTTATGCATGTCTTTGTTGACTTTGGGTCGTGTATGCCGTGCATAAAATATAAGTTTTATGCTACCACTATTCTGTTTCTGATGCAAAAGGGCTTCCAGCTTTCAAGGCAACATCTTGAACACCATTCAAAATAATAGTCTAAAGGCTTCAGAAATGTGTTTTTTTGAAGTCAGCTTTGCCCAGGTTCATGGCATGCTCACAGAAGAACAGCAAGCTGTTTCTTCTTAGCCTTCAGTGTTAAAAATCTCATGCACAGAGACCATGACAAAGGGTAGGCATCTGAATGGCCATGTCTTGACTGACAGTTCCTAAAAGACTTATCAATATAGTCAAATCTCACATGCGTACTGAAATATCTGAATACATCAGCACCTAACCATATTTGCTTAACTGTTGATCCCCATTTTATACTTCTTGTCGAGCTCTGAGATTTCACTGCAAAAACATTCAGTTTTAGATAGCTTTGCATTGGACATCATGGAATAGGAAGGGCGGTAGAACTCAACAAGCTGGCAGGAGTGAGAATCCTGAAGTATTTTAATGAACTCAGTTGCGGTAGTAGTTTTAATTCTTTTAGTTTGTTAAACAGAATTTGTGGACTTGGGTATTTGTAGACTGGTTTTACTTTCACACTTGTAGTATGACTTTATTTGGATTCTTCAAAAGTTCAGCTTAACAGTAGTTCCAAGTCTTGCCTGCTCTTATTGCAAGAGCTCTGTTTCATTGTTGTAATGGCTTGTACATACCTCTACAAATCTGAACATAGCTTCTTGTCATCTGGCAGAACTCGGTACATGCCACAAGTGCACCTATGCATTTACTTGGAAAAATCTGTGGCACCCACCTCCATGTTGAATGCAGAGAAGGTTGAGGTGTTTTGGAGTAATAACTGATGTCTAACAGACTGGTTAAAGCCTGATTAGCACAACATGTCTCATGAAGATAATCTATCTCTTGTGCTTCTAGCTCATGTATACATCACACCTGCCATGGGCAGCATTCCTAGTGGAATATTCCACATTTGACTGCTTAAGAGTATGTCCAGGCTAAGTGCAGCTACTAACATTTTGATTCTCACTTGAAACTCTAATCACTTCCAGATGGTTTGGGAAGTCTGTTAAAAGCTCAGCAGAGAACTGCTGCTTTTTTAAAAGCTGCAGCTAGGCAGTGACCCAGCTGATATCACCTCTGATATCTCCTGTTGCTTCTTGATGCTCTTCTCTGCCAGCTGCAGTGGTGGCTTTCTCAAACCCTGTAACATCTCCAACTTATAACGATCTCTCATGTCACAGATGACAGGATCGCACATCCTTTCATCACCACATTTGCCGGCTCACTGCGGTTTCCTGCGAAGGCATAAAAGGCCTGTGACAGAATTTCCAACTGATTTATCTTTTGCTTGAAAGAGAAGAAAAAAAACGATTTCGTGGATGATATGCTGGGAGGAGATAAAATATTTGATAGGCTTAGTGGTGATAACATTACACAACTTTCTCCTGCCATTGTGTGGGTTGAAGGACAGCCTGGTATCTTGCATTATGGCTCCAGGAAGCACAGCAAAGATATTCTTTTTCTCTTACAGCTTTTTTTTTGTTTTGTTTTCAAATCAAACGCCTGAGACTTCCAGATCTGATTTTCCACTTGGTCCAGTCATCACCAGCTTAGAGCAAGAGGGTTCCAGAGCTGGTGCCCAGGCAAGCAGAAATCCTGGAGCTCAGGGAGTGCACAGTGACTGCTGGTTGGTCCTCAGGGATCATGTAGAAGTGACTGTTTTCTCAGATCGTGGCTACAGTTCTGTTCTGACACTGTGTAATCTCCATAACATTTAAATAACTTCCTATTTTTCTTCGCACTCTGAAATGAATAGGTTTATTCTGAGATTAGCAACAGCGCTGTTTTATGACCAGTTAAACCCAGTCCCACTGCTAAAAAAGAAAGTCTCACTCTTACTAAGTTCCTTCTCTCATCTGCCAGCACAGGCATTAACGTGGCCTCACCATGAAATACAGCAGGGAGCCAATGAATGTTCTTTTCTTTCCCAGATTAGTTTTTACTCCGATTTCATTCACCATGCAGCCACATGGACATTTGCTGTCCCAGGGGAGAAGTGGCACAACGTGAGAACAAATAACTAGGAGTGGGAGGAAAATCTGTATTGTGCCCTTTGATACAGTACTTGTTTGTATCAGATTGATGAACATTCAATAAGGACTTCAAAAAGCTGAGGAAAATTCTCCATGTGCCTCCACCGTAAATGTGAGCCTGTGCTCTGCTATCCTCTGGTTCAAGTGTGCACCAAGTGCACCTGCTAGGCAGGTTCTTCCCATTGAAACTCCGCTTCTAGGCTTCAGCACAGCTTGCTTGCCTTGAATAAATGGCCTGTTCAACAAAAATATCCCACTGCAGAGGGATGTCTTCATGATTCTCTTCCATTTTCCTTAAATAGGCTTTTCAATATAGAATCATAGAATCATAGAATTGTGTAGGTTGGAAGAGACCTTTCAGATCATCTAGTCCAACCATCAACCTAACTCTGACAAAAAACAGCACTAAACCATATCGCCAAGAACTATGTCTACCTGTCTTTTAAATACCTCCAGGGATGGTGCCTCAACTACTTCCCTGGGCAGCATGTTCCAATGCTTAATAACCCTTTCAGTGTAAAAATTTTTCCTAATATGCATAATTATTGTTGCTTTACTACTGATGTAGCTTCTGGTTGTTCAAGGGTGTAGCTGTAATGACAGAGCTCTCCCTCCTTGGACACGGGCTGTGTCTGGCTGGGAGTACCTTGCTGGGAGTTGTTGGTAGGTGGGATGAGCAAGATGGCCACCACCTTCACTTAGATACAGACTGTCTATCAGGGCCACATATTTCTGTGATCCTGCACTCAAGTAGCTTCTCTTCCTCAGAACTGATGTTAGATCCGTTATAGTTTTGGAAAGTGATTTATCAATTTATTTTTCTTCCCTCGTACATTGGAAAAAGCAATGTCTTAGACATTGCCTTCAGGTGAGGAGGAAATTCAGCCCTGAAGCAGCTGTGGCCCGTTTTCTCCTTTTTGCTGAGGGAGCAAAGGTATGAATCCAACAGTCAGCCAAACAACAGAGATTTAGAAATAAGCCTGTGGCAGAAAATGGTGTTACTTCTACTCTTCTTTGATACAGCTGAGAAAAGGAGTCTGTTCCAAACCTGCAGCTTCATACAGACTGCTGGGAACCTTAATAAGGGTCTGTGAAGGTAGAAGTATAATAAAATGAGATCGAGTAATACTTTTGCACTTGCCTTTCTTATCCCTAGTGTCTTTCTTTAACAATTACATACAAATAGTAGCATCCTAAAACATGGACTATCACTTTACATAAAGCAATTAATCTCTGGACTGGGAGCAACATCTGTCCAAAATCACAGAATCTAGATGAACGATAACATCTCCCCTAGGTTGTAATAGTTTTTCTTGCATTTCAGACAAGAAATCTCTGTGAACAATGTTTGATGTACAGTAAAACTAATTGTAAAGGCAGAGAGAAGATTAGAGTCATGACAAATAAAAGTAAGTCCCAGATATTAGAAAGAAACATTGAGACAATCAGGAAAAGTATGGGTCTCAGTGGCAGGAGAAATTACATCTTATGAAAAAGTAATGTGCCGTTTAGAGAACAAAAAGAGGAAAAATATGGTGACTATGGGAGCCATTTCTAAATAGTGTAGGAATGAAAGAGAAATACAGAAATAGGAACAGGCAAAAAACCTGGAACATATTGTCATGTGCCGAGAGTTATTAGTAGCTTGCTTTTCAACACCGCCTGCAACCCTCTCTGATTTTGCAGGAGCTGTGGGTGCTCAGCAGTTTCAAAATTAGGCTGTGGAGCCCAATGCTTATCCAGCTGCAACCAGGAGGCTTTCTGTCTTCTCCTGTGGAGTCCAAACCACAGGGTAAAAGAGAGAACATCCTTGGGGCAGCATTGTCTGTCTTGGTGTTTGCTTTCTGGTGGACTGATAAGGAATCCTCAGTAGAAAGAATAACCTCTGAAGCTGGGCAGATGCTCTGCAGGAGACTAGGGCAAGGCACACAAAAACCTCTGAGGTTTCAGGTTTAGTTACAGGCTTTTCTGTCCAAGAAAAACAGAGATGAGGAGAAAACCCTTGCCATGTATCCTTCGCAATGTTAAAATGTTTTAAACCTCAGCAGGTCTTGTGCAGTCGGAGCTTTCTTCCTCCTTCATTAACAATCCCAACAGCCCCTAAACTGACCTCAAACTGAAAGGACCCCACTTAATTAATGTTCTAGGCTTGCCCTTTTTTTTTTTTTTTAATTTTAAGCTTTATGCGGCTATTCCCATAAAAACCTAGTGGTATCTTTCAGCACAGGCTATAAATGGAGGTGGACCATCACCTGCCCTGGTTAGGTGGACCTGTAAAGTCAAGATTTCTTCTGTTCTCCCTCGATTTGGGGATCTACTTCTATTTAGGATAGGGAAAGCTAAATCTGGAGATTTAGTCCTAGTTTTGCTGATGGAGCTGGCAGAATTTACTGCAAATGATAGAGAAATGAGAATGTTTGGCAGAGCATGCAAAACCCCCTGCAATGCATTAAAGGCCCCATCATAGCATATTACATTTTTCCTGAAACCCAGTGGGTTTCCTGAACCCCGCAGCTCCTCATGAAATTAATGTTTCTGTAAACCCCCTATAGCAATGGTGAGCTTGCTCTCTCAGGGCTGTTTTTTTGTTTGTTTTTTTTTTTTTTCTCTCCTGGCTCCACGTATTCAAGCCTCAAAGTCTTGTGATGAATAACTGCAATGAGAGCTGCAAATCCTAATATTCCAGGTTATGAGGGAGCTTGCAGGTACTACGGGGGCTGCTGGGTCTCACAGGAGGGACACAGCCATTGCTGGTCACAGGCTGCCTGTGACACTTGTGCAAATGTTTAACACAACAACTCTGGGTAAATGGCTAGTTTCTCATCAAATAGCTTCAACGGGAAATTTGTGACCTTTCGCAGTATTGAGTCAAGGTCTTTGCATCACCTGAAAATTAAACTGATTTTGGAAACAATTTCACAGGCAGAAGTGAACTGTAAGAACAAAACAGTGCTTAGACCTAGATAAACTGTCGCGCTAACCCCTGAAACAAAATGGCAAAAAACACCTATTTTTAAGATCTGGGATGAAACCATTGCTTCCAGTTCTGTGTCTTGCTGAGCTCTCTTTAGAAGCCTGTGTTGTTTATCCTTGTGTTCAGGACCAAAACAAAGCTTGTCATTTAAATTCCTAAGGGCTTATTTTGAATCTGTAGTAGATCTCTGATGCATGTAAACCTTATGTGGACTCTCTGCAAAAGACATCTTCATGTTATTACTGGAATTCAAACTCAAATGACATATCCATTTCCTTTTTCATCCTTTGATAATATGAAGTGGTGCATCCTTTCTTCTGTGGAAGCTTGTGAAGGTTATCAGCCCTTTCTGCCACTGAATTTCAACTTCTCATTTTGTTTTCAAATTAACTGAGCCAAAAGGCAAAATTGAATTGTAATGTACCGCTCTGCTGAGAATATTTCTTCCCCAGTGGCAGAGCTGCAGCATGGTTTAGCTGGTGGGCTATTTTTGTTAGTAAATTGTAGGGTTTGTGTTTCAATCCCGTCAAGTTCCCTACAAGTTACACCCAAACACCAAATTCCTTTTCAAATCAGTAATCTTGTTTATAATGCGAAACAAAAGCAGTGGGAGCATTTTGAACACCTAGGAGAACTGCTTTTTTGATAAAGCACTAATTAGGTTCTTTAAAATGCAAATGAGAGATTGAAGAAGCTCTGCTGTATTAATGTAGTTACAGATGATGGAGAACTGTTCAGAGTCCTGCATAAAATGCCTTTCGGCATGCTCTCAATTTTGGGAACTTTTGGAATTGGGAAATTTTGGAATTTTGGGTGAGTAGTACTGCTAATGCTGACCAGAAGGAGGGAGGATATTTTTCAGGGGAGGTAGCTCAATTGGATACTGCAGTTTTTCTTTGCTGACCTAAACTGTTGAATATCAGCCTCATGTGATGTCAGGTTTCAAAACTCTGTTCATTCCCTTACAGCTTAATAGTCAACGTTTAGTGTCAGTTTGGCTATAACTTCATCTGTACTCTAGAAAACTAAGAAATTTATATATAAAATATGTATAAACGTACATGTGTGTGTATGAGATATGTTTATTTCTATATATATTTCTATATATATTAAGTCTGGAAAATAAAGCTGTGTCCTTTCAGCCTGAAGCATCAGTCTTTTTTTTTACAATGAAGTAGATAAAAAGCCATAACACGTTAAAGCCCTAGTGAAGATGAAATACAGGACGTTTTTACTGCAGTGTAACTACACACGATCAACCCAATCCACCACCTCTGGGCGAGACTTCGTTTTGCTACACTGCAGTAGAAATCATTGTGCTTTGTTCCCCCAGGGTTTTATAGCAAGATGGATAGCATATATTAATTATCTACTATAAAAACCTCTCCATTTTGGCAGTGAAGACATAACATCTCTGTGAGAGGCTGCAATACTAATATGACACAAGTAGGATGGTGCAGCAGAATTTTAGTCGCTAGTGCTAACGCTTTCTGGCAAATGACTGTAATAGCTTGAGGGTGTTTCTGAGTTTAAAACAGATGCTGGATCAGAACTGAGATCCATAAATTGAATTAAACAATATTGTATCTTTATATTCAGGTATCTTTGGTGGGATTCATATCATCTAACTGCAGTGGTCTGTAAGTTATTTGTCTAGACTCTTTTGATAGTCAGTGGAAAGGAATAGACACCTCCAGAGAGTGATTCATCCTTTTTGAAGAAGACCGTCCAAGGCAGGTGGCATGATTCAACCTCCGACTGCCTATCTCTTTTCATTAACTTTTGAGAGAGCTTAGATAACTTACTCGCACCGGATTCCTCGCTTTGACAGCCAAAAGCATGAGAGTTGAATCTTTCCCCGCTGTGTTCTGGGAATACAGTTATATTTGTTTCCTTATGCCAGTAAATCAATCTGTTGGGACTTACATTAGCGGTGCATATACAGGCCCGTGTGGTTGGAAGCCCAGGTGCGGGTGTTCCATTTCTCGTCTGATGCTGTGGTATTTGTGCAGTCGCAGGAGACAATGCCAGTTTAGAGAACTATTGTCAGGTATTGCCATATGTTTTGGGTCAAACATCGTACTGCTAAATTGTACTTCATCCCTAAGAGACTACTCCTGTGAAAAGAACGGGTTCCTCTCCCTTATCTTGGGCTGCTTCCTAAACGTTGTGATAAATTGGCCCTTGAAGTGAAGTGCATTGTGATACTACCTGCTGCAGTCTGTTGACTCATTATAGCAAGGAGATAACGCTTTAAAAAACAACTAAAGGCTGAAATACATTTAAGAGTAACAGAGAAGGAGACAGCTTTTTTAATTAATGTTGTTGAAAGACACCTTTGCTGCAAATAGCCTTTTTTTTTTGTTATTAATTGAAGCGTGAAGGTTGCATCCTGAGACAGGCCCACAAATCCGCTCTTCCGTAATGATCTTTCCAGTTTTCACTGTAATGAAGTCAGACCCCAAAACAAACTGTACTCTACCGGAATCAAAATGGGAAGGATGCCAGCTCAGACCAGCTCCCATGTTAACCAAGTCTGTGTAACTGATCCGTACCGATTGTCCTCCCATACAAGGAAGCTAAGAATTCACTGGTAGAACCTGGTGAAAAATCCCAGCGCAAGAACTGCTGGTGCATCTTCTGGCTTTGGGCTGTGAATGGGACTGGAAAGCTGGCAAATGACTTGGAACCAGCAGAGTTCCTAAGTGTGAGTTTAGGTAATTAAATAAATCTTTATTCAAGTTTTTGACAAATTCCATGCAGGTGCCATGTGCTGAAGTGTCCATGTGAATGGTGGTTCTGCAGTAGTCTCTGCTCTGATGGAAGGCAGCATGGCTTGTTTGAAATACGTTGACTCTTCTATATAAGCATGGCACACGTAATAAGGATCACGATACAGAGAGGGTGTGCTAAGGGCAGACTATCCCAGGGAACTGAAATGATCCAGACCAGCCTTTGAGCCTCGGATCCCTGAAACCCAATCTCATTGCTCTCTGGGGAACAGCTCCAGTGGAGCTAAAAGGGTCTGCTTGGCACTTTGGGAAGGAAAGTCTCTTAGGTGTCTAGATTAAGAACCTTGGATATCCATTTTTTTCCTGACACTGTATTTCCTTATATATTTTGTCAGTGCCCAGCCCCAGGAGTCCTGTTAGAGTGCAAACACTAGGCATAGTGCTCCTTCCCTGGTCCATCTTATCGACCACCTGCCATCATGACTTCCCTTCCAGAAAAATGACCCCCTTTCTACACTTGTGGCCCTATTAGTTCAGAGCTCACTGCTTCAATGAAAAGACTAACACAGTATAAAGCCAGAAGCAGGTCATCATTATCTTCGCTGTATCACATAGGCCACAAGACTTACTTGAACTTTGAGTATATAACAACTTATGAAAAAAGGCAAAATGTCCTAGAAAATTTACTGTGTTAGTTACAAATCAATATATTTGGGGAGGCATCTGCTAACTATTCCTCCAAGCTACCAGACCTCTGTGCTGGAATAGTGAGTCATGCATGTTGAATTTTAACAGAGCTGTTTGAGGACTGGTGTAAAATTTGAAGAGTTACAAATCTTTCAAAAATTCAACATCATTTCCACTAGCTGTTCCTATTTCTATTAGCAAGCATAGCAGCTGATGCTGGGCTTGTTTACCTATCTGAAAAACTGTTCTTTGACCCTGTAGTGGCCTTGATAATATCCTAAAGAATTAATTTCCTTGGTCTAATATTATATTTATAATGTGTTTATCACCAACGGAATATTTACGTGCTCGGAGCTTTTTATGCTGTGAGACACTGCGGATTCACGCAATGTAAGATGGTACACAGGAATCTCTTTAATTTATGCCTGGTTCAGAATCAAGGATTTTTATCATATATAATTAGCAGATTATCCCAGTGGGTGGGATTTTTTTTTATTGTATATCTTTTTTCATATTATTATTTAGTTAAAAATACTGTCCTGGGTAACTGCTGACAACACAAGAATACAGCATAGGACCGCTAAACAAATGGAATTAGTGTATGGGTTGCTACACGTGGCCACCGCATTCAAGTTTACAAACTATTTTTGAGATGATTACATCTCTCAAGTAATTTGGCTTCGGAGGTGGATATATATTTTTTTTGTAGTGCATGGGGTCTGTAATAAAGAAAAGTCTCAGCTTTTTTCTTTGATTTTCATGGGTGCATGCCTTTATCATAAAATGTTATGCACTGCTGAAATTACCAAATCCATCTCTTGGTCCCATGGCCAACAAAGTTTTTCCTTTTTCAGATCCTACTGCAGGTTGTTTCCTTTTTTGAGTTCTTTTAACAATAAGGGTCTTAGGTTAGATTATAACTAAAGCAGTAAGTTTTATTTTGGGACTCTCATCTGGAGCTTGGAGTAGTTTCACTCATCTGTGTTTATGCTCAGTAATCTCTCACGGTTAATTATTTTCCATGAACTAGTAGTGTAGCAAGATAATAATTGTTTAATTGACCAAACACCTGAGAAAGTATTAGACTCTCATTTGTCACAACTTTGTACAGCTTTTTACATGAATTCTGAGTTATTTCTAGTGAGTTCAAGGGTTTTCTTAAGCTCACACAGCAGGGCAGTAAAAGACCTCGGAAAAAAAATCTTGGTTGACCTGATTTACGTGTAGTACAGTTCCCTTCCTTATGGAAAACTGAAGATTTTCCATGAGAAGTTTAGTGCGCCCAAGCATAAAGGTTGGTGCATGTTGGGGCTTAGAGGTCCTGGTGTCAGATCCAACCTCTTCAGTCCTAAAATAAGTCTTGTCCTACTAGCAGGGAAGATAAGTGAAACGATGGGAAGTGATTCTCTCCATTTACTCTGCTCTGGTGAGATCCCACCCGGAGTACTGCGTCCAGCTCTGGAGTCCTCAGCACAAGAAGGACGTGGGCCTGTTGGAGCAGGTCCAGAGAAGACCCATGAAAATGATCAGAGGGCTGGAGCACCTCTGCTATGAGGACAGGCTGAGGGAGTTGGGGTTGTTCAGCCTGGAGAAGAGAAGGAGAAGACCTTATTGTGGCATTCCACTGTCTGAAGGGGGCTACAAGAAAGCTGGAGAGGGACATTTTACAAGGGCATGTAGTGATAGGACGAGAGGTAATGGCTTCAAACTGGAAGAGGGGAGATTTAGATCAGATATCAGGAAAAAATTCTTCACTGTGAGGGTGGTGAGACACTGGAACAAGTTGCCCAGAGAAGTTGTGGGTGCCCCATCCTTGGAGGTGTTGAAGGCCAGGCTGGCTGGGGCTTTGAGCAACCTGGTCTAGTGGGAGGTGTCCCTGCCCATGGCAGGGGGGTTGGAACTAGATGATCTTTAAGGTCCCTTCCAACTCTAACTATTCTGTGATTCTATGAAATGTAGAAATTCTTCTTAGCAGATTGTTCCTCACTCTTGGATATATATGGAGGTATTAGGTATGGGGGAAATGTCCCTACATCTTCCTAGTGTGCTCAGCACAGTCTGGCACTCAAGATGGACCTGGCCTGGCTCTGTAGGTTTCCAGGTGGTGTTTCTGCTCACATTTGTTCTGCTGCTGATGAACAGGCATCACCAGTGTCATGCCAGGATGATGCTATGTTGGTGCAGTTCAGGAGTGGTGCAGGAGCACTAGAGGCTGTAATTGTGTAAGGCTGGCCCTTTCATCTTCTGTTCTTTTCTTTTCTGAATAATTGTCTTTCCCCTCACCACAAAACGTACAGGAGAAAAACAGCTTTTCAGGAAAAGTGTTTTCTACCCGTAAATCTGTGCTGTGGTAGAACAAGAGGGAGAAAGGCCAAGAAGAGCAGATAAATTTATGCCAATAAATTCATAGTCACAGAGGTTGGTTTGTTGGTGGTTTTTCTCCCCCCAGCCATCCTTCATTATAGCATAAGCTTCCAGGGAACCTGCTGTCTCCAGAAAGCAATGTGACTGAGGGCACCAAGGGCACTCTCCCCTTCATCTGCTTTGCCCAGGGAGCCACTGCCTGTGACTGGCTGGTTTCAAACTGAGCAGGAGATGAAGTATTGATTAAGTCACTAAGTAAGTGGAAGGTGCAGTCTGGTCATCTGATTGTGGATATTGGTCCTTCATGGTGGTCACTGGTAGGGAACTCCACATCCCCCACGGACTCAAGCATCCTCCACAATTCTACCTTGAAATTAGTCTGTTTTGGAATACAGGCTCTATCCGGCATCCTTTCTTTTCTCCTCTTCTACAGTCAGTTCTTTTTATAGCATCCACTATTTTTTTAATGTATATATATACTTACATATATATTTAACTGGAAGTGGATCAAGTGATTTTCTTTCAGTAAATGCAAATAAAATCTAGGGAATGGAAACCACAGGGGTGGCTAAATATGCGATTCATGCTGGGTGGATCTGTGCTCCCACAAGGGGAGCGGAGTGTCCTAATTTCGGAATAGTACAGGCTGAGTTTTCATTAAATCAGTACATGTTTAATTACATAATTTTGGATGGGAAAGTGGAGAATATAGACATGTATCTGCAATGTATCTATAATTGTATAGTCATTTCTCTAGGGGTTTTTTTTGGGTTTTGGTGGTGGTTTTGTTGTTGTTTTTTTTTTGACATGTTGTGGATGATTTCCCTAGGGTTGGTAGGACCTATGAAAAAGCAACTGAAGTCAGTAAAGAGGAGCCAGTGTCTGGGTGTTTTCCTGCTCTTAGGCTGAGCTTTTCGTGTCACTTTCTCTCTGAAATGTCAGGCTGGATGCTAAGTTTGATTCTCCCTACACTTTTGGGTTTGTAGCTGAGGAGGAGGAACTGTGCTAGGGTGATAGAGTGAAGAAGTGTTTAATGCTATCTTTCACTGAGGAAAATGTAACACAGTGCTTACTCCCCTACAATTCTGCCTAACAGCATTTAACCTTCCCTGCTGGATACACTCATTGTGCTGTGGCAGCTCTTTTCAATGAAGGTGAAACATAAAGAGATGAAATCCAACTGTGGGGGGTGGATACTCTCTTAGTTAAAATGGGCCAGCTCAGGAAGTGATTCTTGCAAGGTACACCACGGCAAAGTTAATTCAAAAGCAAAACATTTAGCAGTTTATCTACATGTATTAAGTAGTTAATGCAAATAATAGATTGGATCTACACATGCAGCTTTATGTTTGCTTGGACAGATACTTTGTGATGAAAACTTGGACTTGCTCAGCATTTGGGTAAGATGTCAAGAGAGCCCTGGTGCTATGGACATGGTACTGGCACTGCCTCCAATAGAGACCCATTGAAACATTGTCCTGTCCTTAACGGTTGCTTGCCCAACCCTCCTTTAAAATCAGGTGAGGTGGTGTGCCTGTAGTCTCATCTTGTGTTTCTGTTTTCTATGTATAGGTCCAAATCCATTCTTGCTCAGTAGTTAAAGCAGGCATGAATTTGCCTCTTGATTCAAGACTCGTTTCTGACCTGGGATGAATCTCGCATTTCATCAGAAGAACTTCACTGCCCAGTCTCTCTTTATGCTCTCAATGTTTACTAAAAGGACTGCATAGTCTCCCTGGAACTTCTCACCTTTATTATATTTGGAGAAACACGATCTCAGTAACATATTCTGATTAAAAGAATGGACACTGTGGGTTTTGTAGTTATCCTAGTCTATGGAAACAGTTTAAAATATGCTTCCCTTAGAACAAGACTGCCAGTCTGTTTAGTGTATCATTCTTTGCTTTGGGCTGAATCTGAATCATATCTTTAAATTACTCTTGTATTTGGAGTTGTAAATGACCTTGCACTGACTTAGGAAATTCATGCCACTATAAATACCAGTATTGCTAATGATCTGAATTCCCAGAGCACCTGTGGAATAATATGTTAGGAGATATGACCATCAGTGCCCATCATGCTTTTGGAGAAGTATGGAAACATGAAAACAGTGGCCTCATCAGCTACGTTAAAACTTGTTGCACTTATGGGAATTGTTGAGTAGACCATAACCTCTGGGCTACAAACCAGGCTATAAACACTTTGAAAAATAGTATGGCACACTGATTGCCTGAATCCCTTCGGCCAGACAAAAGTGGAAACTAAAGGTTGCTTCTTAAGGGGCATGTGAGATTTCTTTTTTTTTTCTAACTCTGAGGATAATTAATCACTGGAACAAGATCGCCAAGGGTGATGGTAGAGTGTGTTCCTCTGGCTTCTTTAAAAAGCAGGCTGATGCCTTTTTAAGAGATGTGGTCTTGTTCAGCTCAGCCTCAAACTCCTGGCTTTAACAGCATTTTCTTCTGAGAAAAGAGAGATTCATTTCCAAACCAGCAGATATTGCTGTGGGACATGAGATATCTGATGTCCTGTGCAAGAGGTCTTGATCCTAGTCGTAGCTTTCTGCAGATGTAAAATCTATGAGTCTGGCAGAGAGAGCTGAAAAAAGCTCTTTCTTGAGAGATCACCAATGTATTTGCGTTATTCTTTGTCCCAGCAGAAGAGCCACCAGGGTGTCACTTCTCTTTGACTCTGAGATTTCAGACCCTGGTGGGAGGGCCATTTAATCTATAAGTGTCCATATGTATAGGGTTTTTTGCAGCATCTTGACCCTGGCATGGGTGGAAGATGGGAAGAAGGAAAAAAAGGAAAACATGTCCTTTGGTTAGAAGGCAAACTGTGCTCTAATGGAGATGATTAGAGATAAATTGAAGACTTTGTTTGTCCATAAGGCGATAGAGTGGTTTTCTTGTCTGGTGGCCTGGAAGGCTGCCAAGATGTTTCTCAGTAACTAATCCTGAGTCAGTTACGGGCACAGAAAACAATGCCACATATCTAACACTTAACAGGGAAAGAGGGCGTGCGTTTGTGTTGGTGATCACTGCAGAGAGCAAGCTCTCAATTTCCTGCCAGGAGCACTGGTGCTCCCCCTGACTTGTCTGCTTCCCAGAGAGGCAGTGGAGGAACAATTCAAGAGGAACTGGCCTTGTGACTGATCATTATAAAGTCTGCTGTGCAGCTAATGATGTGATGGCTAGTGGATGGCTACGGTGGAAAAGATCCAGGATGGATCAAGTCTAACTTTGAAAGGACTCAGTCCTGCATTGTCTTACTTCTTATATGAAAATTCCCTCTTTCTGTAACACCGTAACACTGTATAAAGACATGTCCTGCCCAAAGAAGTGCCCTTGTGTAGGCCTTTGTAGGACGGAGTCACAGTCATATGGAAGGCATTATGCCTGTGTCTCCTCTTGTCTGCCAGGACAGCTACCACTAGCAGCGTACGACAACGTCCTGGTGAAGCTTAAGCTACCAGTAGTAGGTGCCACTGGTGCATAAGGACTTAACATGTACTTGTCTCCTTTGTGCTCCGGTGTAGTCAGTCAAGCATGTTCCTGCTGGTTCTAGGTAGCTCAGAGGGAGCTCTGGGATTGAGGCAACCACTTTAAATAAGGCATCCTTCTCTGTGGATGACTGTGCTGAGGAGTAGTGATGGAGACCCTGACTCTACAAGTGCACGCACAGCGGAGCAAGGAGAAATGCCACCCAGAGGGATGTGCTGTGTTAACACAGGCCCTTGGAAGCTACACCACACCACTGCCAGTGCAAGGCCTGGGCCCTGGCACTGTCCCACCATAGCCCATGGGACACTTGGTGGGATGGGTCCATTCTGTGCTTATGAGTTCTTTCTAAACAATAACCAGGCATGGTTCAGGGAATAGCACAGCCCCAGGTCAGGAACCTTTCCCTAAGAGGCAGCAGGAATGTGGCATCCCATTTTTGGGTGAATGGGAGTAGGGAGAATAGTTTGTCTCTGCCTTCTTGCTCTCCTGGCCAAAGAAGGATTTTGGTTTGTATAGAAATATAGGAAGTGTTGAGCACTGTAAAGCAGATGGAATGTTTGAGTGTGGAAGCATTGGGCCATACTACACTATTTTAGGGTGTGGGTTCCCTCAGCTAGTCCTAAATGCTATCGTCATTGTCTTTCCTTTAGCGGCACAGCTATCAGGTTTGTAAATAGTCCTTATGCACATTACATCCTTCACGGTGTCTTCTTCTATGTGGATTTGGGTTTTTGTACAGTGAACTGTGAAGTCTAATGTGAGATGTTGCTGGGACAAGGACCCCAGTGAAATACAGAAGCTCTGGAACCTCATCGCCAAAGCCAAGACTGTGACGTATTCTATATAAGGGTTTTCTCACTGTTTATGAAGCCAAGGCTGTCTTTGACTTCTCCACATGGGGAACTTGAGGTGTGCTGCCTTTCCTGCCTCCTTCCTTTGCTCCCCAACAATTGTGTGTGAGCCTTATCTAGATCAATCTCCATTCACCTGAATGTCTCCGCATCCTCAGAATGAGTTTGGGGGGCTAGCAGCTGTAACAGGACACATTTCATAGCAGGCCTTGGTCGTTAGGGTTAGAGCTTAGTTTGTGGTGTCCTATGTTGCGCTTTTAGCTTTGTTTGTCTGCTGTCAGCAACAGCAGCAGATGGGTGTTCACAAAACAAAACATCCAGCTACATTCTGCACTCATTTACATTGATCTAAATCCAGATTAATTTCACTTTAATGAATGAGTAACTAAGCAAGAGAGTTGGCCTATCACGACACTTAGCACTAATTAGTAATTTTCTTACCAGTGCCTGCAGAAAAACTGATCTGTTTTGTATTCTGAGCTGAAAAACACCCTCTGGTTTGCAGTAATTTTCATCACCAGCATCTATGTCATTCCTCTGGGCTTCCACAGCTGCTTAGAAAATCCTGTTGCGGGACAAAATAATTTGGCCAAGCTGCTGGCGCTCAGCAAGTGTGGGGTGCCGAAAGCTAGACATGCTCTCTGCCATGGGGACTGCCCTGGAATTCATGCTTGTAGCCGTTTTTTTGTGATAACTGCTTTCCATGCAAATAGACCAGCTTTTGTGAAATGCCAACACAGACCTGTGTGAGTGGCAGCTGTGCTCCACGGTAAGGGTAGCTTTGCCTTTGTTGGAAGGGTTGGTACTTGCTCTCGGTTATTCAGAGCCTCAATTAAAGGAGGCGAGATGTGGTTATTAGTTGTGCTCACTGGGGCAGAGCACAATGAGTTCGGCTCGGTGTGCGAGGGAACCCCCTGGATGGTTCAGACAGCTCCGGCCTCCCAAAGACCCGGGGAGGGAAACGGGGAGGGGAAGAGGACAAAGCTCCGGGTGCTGGTGCCAGCCAGGGACGCTTGGACTAAACATGTCAGTCCTGCTCTCCGGAGGGGATGTGGGGCAATGCGTGGGAATGGTGCTGGTGCCAACAAATCCTGGCAGTGCGGCCTTTGTTCACCGGCGGTTTTTGCTGAGCTGATGGATCCCGTTTCCATTTCCCTGAAGTAGAAGGTGGCAAAGGGCCAATTGGTCCACACTGGGACTTGTGGGGTAAGTTTCAGAGTTATTAAAGGGTTTTTTTTAAGAAACGGATTAACTTCCTTATCTCTATTTTCCATCCTCTGCATTCCCCTCTGGTGTATTCTTCATAATTTTTATAATAGAATCATAGAACCATAGAATCTTCATGGTTGGAAAAGACCTTTGAGATCATCAAGTCCAACCATACACGTACAAAAAAACCACAAAACCAAAACAAAAAACCCCAAACCCTACAATCTCTGCCACTGGAGCATGCCTTGAAGTGCCAAATCTACACGTTTCTTAAATACCTCTAGGGATGGTGACTCAACCACCTTCCTGGGCAGGCTGTTCCAGTGCCTGGCCACTCTTTCAGTACAGTAGTTCTTCCTAATATCTAGTCTAAACCTCCCCTGCCACAACTTCAGACCATTTCCTCTGGTCCTGTCGTTATTCACTTGGGAGAAGAGGCCAACACCCACCTCTCTACAACCTCCTTTCAGGTAGTTGTAGAGGGCAATGAGGTCTCCCCTCAGCCTCCTCTTCTCCAAACTAATAATGAACTTATACTTTTTGTCTTGTCATGCTTTTGGCCACTCTAGCTAATGGTAATTATACAGAATATCTATAATCTTATCAGAAAGTGCTAATGAAAAGCTTTAATTTGTCTAGCCATAATCCCATGGCAGACTTCGCCACTGTTCCTTCCTTCACATACAAAGTCCCATCCCAGTCTGTGTGCCCTGATACACTTCTGCAAGTTCAAACTCATTGTCCTGCGATCCTTGTCCAGAAACAATTTCTTCTTCAGGTCAGCACATAAAATATCCACTCCTCAAGGCTGTACCTCTGCAAGTTAGGCCAGGTAAACATGCACAAACCTTCACTACAGTCAATTAAGGCTCAAGTCTCTCTTTCCCATAGCCCAAGAGGGACAGATGCTATGATCCAGGCCAAATAACAGCTCTGCATTGACCAGAAGGTGCATAGCTGCCTCACTCCTCTGTAGCAGGCACCCACACACCTTCCCCATTCCCTCTGGAACTTACAGGCATCTGGGGATGACCCTCAGGGAGCGTTCTGCAGCGATGCTTTTCTGCGGTGCTCCCTGATAAAAACCAAAGCCGATTGCCCTGTCCTTTGCCAGGTGTTTGTGAGCCCTTCTAGCTGTGCCCTCTTGTTGTGTATAGACACATGAACATCCCAGCCGAGCTCTGTCCCTGCTCCTCCCTGCTTTTATTTTGCTTTGTGCCCAACACACTCTGTATAAAGTGTGGGAAATGACTGTTAAAGAGCTTCAATAATTACTTTTCTAGGTATCGACTATACTAGTAATAATCTGCCTCTATGCTAATACAGAAAGGGGGGGCAATATCTGAAACGATAGATGTGATAAGAAAAGAAAAATAAAATAAAACAGTATATTCTTCCCAGTTCTCAGTGCCCGTGTAGCTATTTGGTGCAAGGAGAGCATCTTCGTTTTAGCACTGTACAAAGGCATAGACCAGTGGGGGGTTCTGAGGCCGCATGACTGTGACCAGCCAGTGCCATGCTGGAGATCCAGCAGGGAAAGACACGGTGGGCTGTGCTGAAGAGGATCCCCGTGGGTCCCCATGCCAGGTGATGCAGACTGAGGATGGGGACCTGACCGTGAAATCTCACCTCACAGCTACATAGCCCCACCTGATGCTGCAGTTCCCAGTATACGGTCTGCAGATGCATAATTTTAGAAAATTAAAAAGTCCAAATGGAAGAAAAGGAATGTTTACTCAGCCTAAATTTGAAATGCAGGTCCCAGGGGTCCTTGAAAGAAAATTAGGGGTGTGCAAATTGAAAAAAAACAAAAAAACACCAAGCCTGTGGGAATTAGTCCTTTAAAACGTGCAGTGACTCTGCAAGGACACCTTCTGGATATTGGTTTCGCTACAGACCACTTCTGCTGCTGAGCTGCTACTGAGGCATTTGATGACAGCAAATGTGTCTGTTCCTGAGTCCAGAAGAGCTTTTCTGAAACAGCTTTCCTTCTCAGACTGGAGAGCAGCGTGCAGGATGAGCAATTGCTGAAAGTTTTCCTTCAGGACTCATCAGAGGCTCTTGAGCTGAAATACCGTACTTCTGCCTGCAATTTTTATTTTATTTCTGATTTAAACATCAGTTTCAAATCTCTCTTTCCTAGCTGGCAGCAGATAAAATTATTCACCTCCTGCACCATGCATAGGTTTGCAGACATTACGTTGTGCAGGAAAAGAAACTTCTCAGAATTGGTTTGGGACCTCTTAACTGAATGCCTGCCATAGGGAAAATGCTAATTTGTCAAGATTGAATCTTCCTGGAAAAAGGAAATTTAGAGAAGTATTTGGTGATGGGATTGGGAAAAAGTTTCAAAGTTATTAAAATGTCATAGAATCATAGAATCATAGACCTGTCTAGGTTGGAAGGGACCTTTAAGATCATCGAGTCCAACCATCAACCTAACTCTGACAAAACCACCACTAATGACCACCACTGTCTTATTTTGATGTTTTTTTGCAAAGTGAAGAAGTTCCGTTTTCAGTTCAAAATGTCAATGATGTAATATATTTTAAGAAATCAGTGCAAACCATGTTCTCTTTCAGACAGTCAGCGTGCTCGGCTCCCTAGAGAGGGACTGTGGGGACAGGTACAGTCACTCTGAGCTTGCAGGTCCTCAGTAGGCACCTATTCTCTCGCATTATGGTGTACCTTTTGTGACTATACGTAACTGAAACGTTTACAGCATTAACTTATCCTGGCATGCCTGTGTGAAGGCTTGGGTTGTATTGCCGGCAGGCTAGCAGAAGAATAGCAGAATTTGATTGCAAATACATGAATAAGAAAGCACAGGTGTATTGCACAGCGTGGCAGTCCTGTATTATGGCACAGGGCTTGATAAATGGGAGCTTTTCTGGCACAGATAGGCTCTTAGCGGGGAATGAGGACCTCAGTATCCACAAGTGGCAGGGCTGTATCTGCTGATTGATACTCGCGTGCGTTCTCTCTCTTCAATTGTTTCCTTTTTGTGTTCTGAGATGATTCTCTTCCTCTCCCCTTCTTGCAGGTTTGTCTTGTCTGAAGCATCATTTCAGATCTATTTTTTTCTCCTTAAAAATGAGTGATTGACATATCTGAGCAGTGAAAGCTCTGTAGGGGGAGGAATAGGAAGAATGCATTTGAGCTATGTGCACCTGGCTGGAGGATCAGAGCTCAGGCTGTGCCTGCTTTGATTTACAGCCCCCAAACTCTTGCTTTCCAGGCTCCAGTTGTAACATCCTTTGTGTAGCGGAGAGAGGAGGGGGCAAGTGCCCTCGAAAGCAACTCCCATTTAGTTGTTTTTCTTTTGGCTTCTTTTAGGCTTCAGGGGAGAGATACCTGCAAGTGGCCATGGGAGTGAAGTGCCCAGATCTCATGCAAACCTCCTTAGAAAGTATGGGCCTGGTGGCATGTATGGAAACTGGCAGATGGATAAGACTGTTCAGATAAAATTAATGTTGGACTGAAGTTATATTTCAAAACACAAGTCAGAAGTGAACCCAATGCTTTCAGCCTGGCTTTTTTTTTAATTGTGTTTGAGCGCTGTAAAACCCAGGTAGTCCCTTAAAGGTCTTTACATCTGTAAAGATGCCAAATGTTGATGTCAATGACCCTTTTAAACTCTTCGCATGTAAGGAAGAAGGGACTGGTCTTGATTCTGCCATCCTTCAGCCATTTTGAATAGTGTCTTTTTCCAGACGGACTCTGTAACACCCTGGAAGGCAGAACCGAGGAGTTTACTGAGCTCTGAAAATCAACAGCTTGGGGTGGTACCTGATCTGGGACAAGCCCTTGTTCTCACATGATCAATCACTTCATCCCTACGCTGTTTCCATTGGTGTCCCCAAGGTTTATCCCTGTGAAGATTATCAGACGGATGGTTTGCTCTTACAAGCAAGATGTTCTTTCTCTTCTGAAGAGCTCTACCACCACATCATTGGTTTCTCTAGTTGGTGATGGGGCACATGCCCGCTGCTACCTTCCGCCTCTATGTGGCCAGTTCAGCATCTTGCCCACGAAAGGTCAAATTCAGGTAGCGGAAGGATGTGGACTGCAACCAGGCAAACTGCTGAGTTTGCTGAGGTGCATCCAGGCCCTTCTGCCAGGATGTTAATTTATCCTGGCTTCTTATAAGAGGAAACTGAAGTAACTTATTTGTTTTAAAAACCCCCCCGTTTTGCAAAGGTGGTGTTACAATTCTTTGCAAAACAAAAAGCAAACTCTCAAACAGAGTCAAGTCTTGTATTTATGCAGAAATTTCCTTGCTTTGCTCTTGTGATATAATTATACTGCTGCTGGTTAGAGTCCCAAAGCCACTGTTACAGTAGCCCCCAAAAATACCCATGTGGAAGATGATACTGTTCAATTTGCAGTTGTATAATTACACCAGAAGAGTAATGCCAGTCAGAGTCCCTCTTAAACATGTCCTTGAGCTATATATTTCTCTCTTGAAAGTTATTTGAGAACAACTAGTGTGCATTTATTGATCAGCTGAAAAGGCATCAGCTTGGAACCAAGTTGCTTCTAATTAATTCACTTTTGGAACTACTGTGAGGTAACAGAACGCCATGGATTTCTTGTTATTATTCTGGGTAAGTCATTGTTTTTATAGCAATTCAACAAATAGAATAGTGTTTTCAGTCTTCTTAGGATTTGCTTTTTTAAAATCAAATATAAACCCTAATTTGGCATCTCACCATTTTGACAGTGCTCAGATTAGGAGATTCTACACTCTTGTCTCTGTGTTGTGGCACATGGGAGGATAATGGCCAGCCTGGCTTGTACCTCGAGCCAGCAGTGGGAACTGATCTGTAGCTGCACTGCTCTGTTGGGCTCATTTGGGGAGTGTGCCTCTCATGAATGCCGAGTGCAAGTGAGATTGATGGGGTTTTATAGCAGAAATATTGTAATGTTCCTATTCAGTGAGAGCCAACCTACCGAAGCTTCACACGGAGTTTATTTTTAATCTCAGTTGTTTCAATTACTGGACTAACACAGAATTGCTACTTTAAAAAATGAACGGAACAAAAACACCTTCTCTCTTGTTTCAATAGTGTTTTACAACATTTGAGTCCATCCTAAAACCAGCCATTGCTATAAGAGATTTAGCATTTTTTTGCTACTGTTGCTACCATCTCCCTGTTGTGAAATTTGTTGCTGGCAAAACTTTTCTTCTGTATTACTTGTTTAATAGCACAGGAAAAAAGATGAGAGAGATCCACTTCTGTTAGTGGACGTGTTTCTGCTCCTGTTTCTACCTTCAACACTTGCACGCGTAGTATTGATCCTTATATGTTTTTAAAGGAGTATAAAGCACAGATGTTTCAGTTCAGCTCTTCTTACAGACCATGGAAGTCTCATTTGTTCATTTCATTGATGGGTATTGGAATCGATCCATATCCAATGGTGAAAAATCCAGGAAGAGAAAAGCATTATTTTATAAAACTTCATGAATGAGAAAGGGAGGGAGAAGAATGGAATTTTTGGATGCTTGGCAGTTCTGCAGCCGTGAGATGGACAGTAGATTAGACAGTCTCCCTGCAGTGCTTTCTGTTTCCATCCACAGACCATTCACCCTCATCTACATCCCTTAAAAGGCACTATGTGCTGATCTCTTCTTTCTGCACTTTTGGGATCCTCACTTTGGTAGGTGGTGTATCTTTGTCTCCCAAGGGCCAGGTGAGTAGTACCTTCAATCCTTGTTCTTTGTATGGGACACGGGGGCAAGCAGGAAACTTTCTCAGCCTTGCAGGACCCTGTCCTCTCCAACCTATGAAGTGCAGGCAGTGAACACAGTTAAAATTGTCCCACAGAGGTCAGTAGCTGGGTCAGGAGCGACACGTTCCATTTGTGCCCATAGAGCAGCCACTGGGGAAGGCCTTGTCACTGTGGCTGCTGCCTCCTGGAGGATATGCTCCAACTCAACTCCATACTGTCATCCTGTTGAATATTTTATAGATCATCAGCATGAAGACATTTTCATGGCAATTTATCTGCTAAGGCATTGGTCGGACACTCAGGAGAAGCCCTGCGGTTGGCTGGGATCAAGCACACTTTGCATGGTGAAGCTTCACCTCTTTCCCAAGATGGGAGAACCAGAGAGAAAGGGGTGGACTCGTGCCCCAGAGTAGCAGTCAGCTCACAGCTTGGGTGGAAAGCGCTGCAGCTGCTAATTGCGTTCCTCAAAACCTTGTGCTGTTTGCCGACAAGCTCCTTGGCACACAGTCTGTGTATTTGTTTAGGGGCAGACACAAGAAAATTAGCTTGGAAGTGCTGAGGCCTGATGCTATATTCATAGTTCCCATAGTGCCGTTTATTCCCTGTGGAAGCATGTGCAAATTAATTCTGTATGCTGCTCACTTAAATGGTGCTAATTACATCAGTCCTCCTAACAATATACGTCTGCTGTCAGACGTCCAGCGAGTTTCTTGCATTTGTGTGGGTGCACCAGTGAATCCTGCAGCGTAGGTATCTCTTGGAAAGATGAGTCCTCACCAAGATTCAGGAAGTTCTCTAGGAAATCTTAAAGGACATCTGAAGATGGGCTAAGGGTTAGAGTATAGGGTCAGCCTGGAGATAGGGTTGTTGGGCTGTTCGGCGTTCCCCGTGTCGGTGGGGTTGTGTGGTTGTCACTTCGTGTGTGCTGTTGGGGTGTGAGTACCTGTAGTAGGATGGTCCCTTCTGGAATCAAGATCCAGAGCATGGGACGGACAGTAATGAGAAATAAAAAAGGCCGTGGATGGTGACAAAAGTAGAAGAGAGACAAGCTTGGATACAGTGTGAGAAGGTGGCATAAATGCATAGCACAGCCTGCTACATTGTGGGGAAAACAATATTTTTCACATTTTTGTGAACAGTTCTGGTGTAAATGAGGCAGGCAGGACAGGAAGGAAAGCGTAGGAAAATAATTTATCATTTTTTTTTCTTTTTTCACCTTCAAAAGGACTTCAAGTGTTTTGCAAATGCCAGAACTCCCTGCATTTCCCCTTTTCCTACGTAAATAGAATACAACATTTCTTGGCTGTGCACTGATCCCCTTTCCCACTTTCTTGTTTGAACTGAATGCATTTAGAATTGGTGACCTGTGACCATAAAATGAATTTAGCGTTTTTGCCCAAGAGGATCCTTTTGATCTTTATTACAGAGCTCTTAGCAAAGGATGATATTTACGGGCTGTATCTAAACTAGTAACCGTAAACGTGGCCAGAAGCATTCCTGGGCAATGTAAGCACTCATCTGCACCGGTGTCTGGTCCATTTTGGCCCAGGCAAGCTAACACTCTGTCAGAACATTTCTAGGGCCCAGATGGGTGCTTACAACGTGCCAGGGAGTGTTCATGGTCAGCAGCCACCTTGTTTTGGAGGCTAAGATCATTTGCTAGCCTAGACGTAGGCTCAAACATGCCTTGGCCTCAGTGCCCAGGAATGCACCCAACCATGCTTGTTTTAATTGGGTGGATGTAACTGCGGTGCCTTTGATAGATGTTTAACTTGGGAACTATGTGTCCTCAAGTTCCCCCTGTAACCAGCAGGAAGAGAGTAGCTTTTTCAGGGGTAAGTCAGGGCACCTAAATTGTGTTTCTGCCCTCTGAAGGAGCCTTGCTTCTCCATTCCTTTAGAAGGAGATAAAGAAGAGTTTCCTCTTGCTTGGGACCTTAAATGTATGAGTGCTTTCTGGGATATAATACCTAGTAGTAGTTTTGCTTGCCCACCATGTGGAATATAACATCTACAGAACCGTGCCAGGCACAGAACGTGTGGTTTGAGTAAGCAAAGAACCACATTTTCTGGCTGCTGTGCTGATAAAGGGGGAAGGAGCCCTGCAAACACAGATGTCTAGGCTCCCACAGCATCACCTGGGACCTGCTCAGCAGCCAGGGGCCTCTGGAGAGCAATTCAGCTGGGTGGTGGTGCATTTTTAGACTAATGTTTTGGTGGGAAAATGTGACATTTTGAGGAGTGGAGTTGGCTGTAGCTGCGTTTGCTCAGTCTATACTCTGTGTTGTGGGGAGGGTTTGCTATTCTCTTTCCATTTCATTGTGAGCATTTATGAGGCCCACCACTGTGGTGACAGTGTGCAAATATGGAAACCTCGTCCAGAATGAATGTAGGCATTATTTGAAGGGGAAAAGGCAGAATTCACCTTGGCTGCAGGAGCCATGAATGGGTGATTTTCCTGGCACTGATGGACTTTAAACTTTACAGCATGAAGATACAGTGTGTTTTCAGAAAGGGAGTGAGAATTGCATAAGACATTAAACTGCAAGGTGGAATCATATAATTGCTGTGATGCTCTGTTTTACCTACACCTTGCTACAAATTATAATGTTAGTATAGAAGCAATTGCAGTATCATTACACTGTCAGTGCCACCACTGTAGTTGGAAAATATGCCAGTTCTTTTCCTTATGAATTTGTTTCCAAGGGTGGGTGGCACTTTAAGGATCGGTTCATTTGCTGGGAAAGAATATCTGACAATGAATATTTGCAAAAATTATTTAGTGAATATGGGCAGAGCGTGGAGGTATTCTTTCAAAAGAAGAAGTATTTTTAAAAGAGTGGGGGGAAAAAAACCCTTAAATGTTGAGGCTTCATAACTGTCCCTGTAATGTGTTTTATAAAAGAAAAAAATAATAAAGATAGTGTTAGAAATAGGAGTTACTTTTGTCATCAACTGACTGCAGGGGGTTCAGTGTGCTGGAAGAACTGCTAAGTAATTGAAGAGCAGACCTAATGGGGTCTTGGAAAGCTCCTCTGAGAAACTACTTCCATGAAATCTTCTTAACTTTTAGAAAAATTTTCTCACCAGGCCCTTCCCCTTTCAGTGTACACTTCAATGGGAGATTTTGTTTCAATGTAGAAAAAATTTGCAGTATTAACCACAGAAAAAAAGAAACTTGGTTTATGCAGGTGCCCCTCCATCCCCTTACCCCCAATCCCCCTAAATCTCTCTTTCTTGCAGGGTTATTATTTTTGAGCTTTGAAAAGCACACAAGGTTCAGACTTCATCTTTGGACAGTGGCTAAAGAATAGTTATTCCTTGCAAATATTTTGTATTCTGGTCTAAAATTCTGGGAGACAACTTTTAATGAGGCCTGCATTTGCCAGACTATTTCCTTATCTGTGAATAGAATTTATGGTGGGCTAAAGATGTCATCTCTTCAGGGGATGAGACAACTCAAACGTTTAGGTTGGGAATATCATGGTTTTTAAGGGAAAGTGGAGACTTTCTGCTGTGGGAACGGGATAATGATGGAGATGCAGAGAATAGCTGAATCTCTGGCAATGCACTGGGTGCTGCTGAGATTCTGGAATCCTAAAATTCTCAGTTTGAAAAAAAAAAAGCAGCATGGTAATAAACAATGTTTGCTTTAACCTTCTTGTGTTTCTATTCTCACCTCTCTACTTTATTCTTGTGTAACTTGACAGCTACACGTGTTCAGCATTCATTATACACAGTCCCTGGAGGAGCCCTTGGCAGCTGAGAGCTTACTTATTCTTGAAAGAATAAAAATGAAAATGAAGAAACTGTTTCAGCAGAGTCCTAAGGACAAAAGGATGAAGCGCTGGCAACTGGAGTTTGTGTTTAGCACTTTTTAGCACTTTAAAGGGAAGGTTTCTCGACAGAAAGCCTTAAGGGGCAGCAGGATCACACCGGTCCTGGCCAGGGATAACAGACACAATGCCGTGACTTTAACCAAACTTTCCAAGTGAGGGAGTTGCCATCAAAAGGATGTTTTAGGAAACAGCTACTCAGGTTGGACTCATGGAGAAGGCATTTCTTCCAATAATTTTGCTCTTCCTATGGTACAAATAGAAATGGAGACTCATAAACTTGTGGGCTGAGGGGGGAGCACCACGGTTCATCAGTGTGAGCTCCTGCAGCGCCATGGGCTGTGCTGCTCCCCGTCTTACCTGCCTCTGGGGTCTGGCTCCAAGGCAGGCGTATGCACAGGCTGGATCTGGCGCTCTCAGTGGAGGGAGAGCCTCACGTCCTTCTCATGTAAGCTAGTCCAGAGGTGGAAAAAGGAAATGTCAGAAAGCAAAAAGTGCCTTATGGTTTCAATCTATCTCACTTCAGTTTCAACGGAGAATTTGGCAAATTTAATAGCCCACTACAGTAAAAAGTAATTTCTCTGTTTGTATGTTTATAGACCCTAAATGAATCTTGCTGTGTCAAACTGGTCTTTTCCCCTTTGCCTTCCCCTTTCCCTTTCCTTTTCCTTTTTTTCTCTTTTCCTTTTCCTCTCCCTCTCATTTTCTCACCTTTCTCTTTTCCTTCCTTCCTTCCTTCCTTCCTTCCTTCCTTCCTTCCTTCCTTCCTTCCTTC
>VYZM01020544.1:387331-403674 GCA_013398915.1 Dromas ardeola
TCCCTTCACTTTCCTTTGAAATGGCTTGGAGGCAAAGAGACGAACTATCAGATCATTCACATTGTTCTTTTCCAAACTCACAGCCCTATTATTACAGTTTCATGTCAATATGTTATTAATGCTAATTTAATGCTAGTGAAAGTTCCTGAGCTGACATGCTCTGCTGACATTTCTCTTACAGTGCATATACTTTGTAAGATGTACTGTCTCTTTTAATTTTAAAACGTTTGACAGCTCAGGATTTTTTCATCAGCAATAGTCTAAAGGATGATATGTAAAAGTGAGGCTTAAATCACTCATTATCATCAAACAGATCTTATTACGATTTGCTTAAAGAAAAGGGTGTTATCTGCAGTTAGATCACTTTCAGAAAACTACATTGTGGTCTAGAGGTAGGAAATGAGGCTTCAAGTGACAACCCTGGGTGGACCTTCTGGTTGTAAGAAGCAAGTCACTCTAGGAGAAATTCACCAGCCATCCTAAAAAAACATACAGTTGTCTTTGGCAAGTTCGGACTATTAGAGCATAACAATAGTAAAAGAGAAGAAAGGTACCCAGGAAAACACATAGCTTCCTAGTACAACACTAATTATGGGACTTGGAAATGGTGATAATGTATCGCTATTAAAAAATGATTCATATATATAGCTATAGACCAGTTTGTCTGATCTCACTTGCAAAAAAATAATAATTGATGTTGAAGCCAGTGAATAAAGTATTACAAAACGCGCATTATTATGCATTCCTATTCAAGGATTATAATTTTATGAGAAATAGGTCATCTCTAACAAAACTAATTTCTTTCTGTGGAGAGTTACAGTTTGGTTGATATGGTAACTACCTAGATAAAATACATTTGTTCTTAGGCATTGTTATTGCCTGTTGAATGACATTTGCATTAAAAAGTAGCACTCTACAATGGATTAAGAGCTGACTGATATCATGTAGCAGGTGTCAGTGGAAAGTCATCATTTCTAGAGCAATTGTAAAAGGGATATAGAGCAGTTCTGCTGCTATTAAAAATTTCCATGAATCGCACGGACATAAAAGTAAAATATTTGCTGATAAAATTTGTGGATAAAGCAAAGGACTGACAGAGTATTATATAAAGTTGAGGGCAAGGAAGTAGTTTTAAACAATCTGTATTTAAAAGCAACTGCAAGCTCATATAGATTTGAATAACATGCCCAGAGAGGACCTAGCAAGGACCACTGGCTGAAAGATCAGGTCAGTCAGTGGTATCTTCTCTTTTGCAAATCTATAAATGTTTACAAATAAGTAGAGATGTAGCTGCGGTGTGGATTTTATTACTTTTTCTGCCATTTGCGGTGGATGCTCGTTGCTGCAAATCCTCCAAGTGCTGCCAGTGTTTGCTCAAAGTTTGTCCTGGCAGTAGCAGAACGGGTAGGCATAAACAATCTGATGTTAAAATGTTCGTCTATATCGGGGATCTCGCAGAGAGGCTCCAAAGGAGAGGAACAGCTTTTGTTTTGCCTTTCCTATCAATGCACCCCTGGGTGCAACAATGAGACCTGATCGCTGGTTGGGATGGATGGATGTGCCGTCGGTCTGGCACACTGCTCCTTTGGTCACGAGTAGCCGTGCTGTTAACTTGGATGCTAAAGCACTAACCTCTTTTGAGCATAACCGCTGTGAATTATTCTGCGGCTGGAAACTGAGCATTGCAATAATTTTCTTTCTCCTGTGGACTGTTTATGCTTGTGCTTTAGATGCAGGCAGGCAGTGAGAAGCCAAAAGGAGCACAGGACACTTCTAAAATGAAGGCCAAAGTGAGGCCATGGTTCTTTAAGAGGTAATAAGAGATTTAAAGGTCAGATCTGGAAGAAGAGAATGATATTATTAACATTGCCATTTCTATTTTTTGTGGCAAGACAGTTCCGCACGAAGGCCAACCCCATGAGTTTGTCGTATAGTCCTGGTTCCAAAATGAGAGTTAAACCCAGGAAGATTTTGCTAGCTCTTACTTCCCAGGTAGGAAGCCATGGTTCTTTCTAATTGGACCTGGTGGAGGGTATGTGATGTCATTAAATATTGAAGTGATAATGTATACATCTATAATTCAGACATTACTTCCTTGTTGCATTAAGAGGCATCTTGCTGTGTTTGAGATGTTTTATTCTCCCCTGTGTATCTCTCAGGAGTCCTGGGCAGCAGAGGTGAATGACATTTTTGTGATTTTATTCATGCCTTCCATTTGTTTACTCTTCATTTGGGGAAATTTTGCTCTTTTTGATTTCTTATGTTCCTTATTTTACCGCATACCCATACATCTTCCAGTTCCGAGACTGGAGCTCAGAAGTGCTGTTTACTGCACTGACTCAGTGCCTGTAACCAAAAGAGCATTCGCTGTTGGCAAATTCAAAATGTAAAGGATCGGTATAACATCTGCACAGGACTTCTGACACTTCTAAACAAAGCTTTTGCAATACAGCTTAATTTTGAATGGGAATAGAGGTGGCCTAACTTTGGTTCTTGCAAGTCTTAATGTTTTTAAAGTTTTTCAGCTTCTAAAGTTCTCCTAACAAGGGAGAGGTTCCCTACTGTGTTGGGAAGTTGTACAGACCTCTGATGGAGGGGAACTTACCACATGGTTTTGCCTGTCTAATGTTAAGACATAAGCAGGTTTGAGTGAAGTATCCTGGTTTTTGAACCAACAGGCATCAGGGAGCACAAGAGACCTCTGGCTAAAACTTACACAGGGTGACCCTGTGCATCAATCAGTATTGGTTCCTGGTGTGGTGGGGAAAAAAGATGACTACTCTGAATTTTATCTATAGAAGCAGCATCCCTAAAGATGCTCCAAAGAAAATCTGAAATGCCCTGGATGATACACACTTACATGAGCAACCACTCTCTGGCCTCCCCTACTGCTTTGGCAAAGGGGTGGCTGAAAGTGTTTGACTACTTTTGATTGCTGTGTTGGCTGTTTGGGCTTCTGGCAATGGCTTTTACAGTCCCCTTTTTTTCTACTGAGCTGTGAGTGCCTCATCTGCAGCTGATAATCTGGAACGTAAATTCATTATCACAATAAAGCAGGAAAAATATCTGATTTCATTGCTGGGCTTAACCAAACATTGTGGAATATTGGATTTTTTACTGAGAGTCAGGAAGCAGGCGGAGAGCAGGAAAAGACTCTGAAAAGTCATTTTTACCTCATAATTTTGGATGTATCTAATGTAGCTAATGTAGAAATTCTTCAGAGCCCTGTGAGCCTTAGGTCACCTTTAGCTTCTGGCTCCCCATCCCTGAGGGAGCATTTGGCCCTTGCTGCTCCTTTACAAGCACAACACTTAGTGATACTGAAGGAATAATGTACTGAACACCAGGTGGAGACGATGCTAAATACCATATGCAGCAAGATGAGGATTGCAGCTGCAGAGAATACGTGTATTATCATGTGTAAAACTGGGCAAATGATGGAATGGGACGTAGCTGCCCTCACCTGGCTGTTCTTTAAATCAGAGAAAGGACAAAAATGTGGGGCTGTGCAAGCGGTGAAAAGTCAGGGTTTCAGTTTTATATTCTCATTAAACAGATTTCTTGAGCTACCTGTCCCTGTTGTTTACAAGGGTGCAATTACCTATCGATCTGGGAAAACAAAGCATAAATAAATGTTACTCCAGAGATATGGCAGGAAAGAGGTGGACAGGTAGAGAGTTCTCTGCAGAAAAGCATTTACCTATGATTGTGCTGACACTAATTGGGAGCATGAGAAATGGCTGACAAAGGCTAGGTATTTTCATGACTTTTTAGAAAAAGGTAGGTGAATAGGGTGAAAATAGGGGTGAATATTCTTCAAAGTTTTAGTCATACTTAACATTGCTTTCTGCTTGGACAAACTCAAGGAGCAGACACATAAGAAGGAGTGTTAACAGGGGAATCACAAGTAATACAGAAAGAGATAGGAGAGTGGATTTCACTTTTTGTCTCTGACACTAGCTTTTGATGGGACCTTGGTGGGACTAAAGTCACTTCATCCTTCTGTGTTCTGGATTCCCTTTCCTGTTTTAGCACTATAGGTTTGAGGCTTTTCTGAGCAGGAACTGCCCTTTCTGAAAAGTCTGGATGTCGGCTGGGCCTTCAGAAATTTCCCTCCAACAAATCTGGGAGTGGAATCTTTTTTTCAATTTCCTTAAATTTTTTTGACTTTCATTCAGATTTAAAGACTAGTGAAAGAGAAAAGCCCAGAGTGCTGTCCTAGCTGAGGGAAAGGCTCTGGTCACCTATTCTGTTTAGCTTCTTGGCTGGCCTGTCATCAAAAAGTGAGTCGAAACCAGATGTAATGTATTGGGTCTCTTGCCCAGAATGTGGTAAGGGGACAGAATAGAGGAAGGGTATTTGGGGCGTGCAGATTCAGGGAACAGAATTATTGCTGTGGGACCATGAGCAAGTGTTGGACAAGACCCAGGAGATCAGCCTTTGTTAGTTCTATATCTTCCAAAATGATGGGTTTACCTGTGATAATTTTGTACTTGTTCTTTGCTTTTCAGATGTCCTGTGTCCAAATGTCCATGTGGAAGGAGATCGATTCAAACACACCAATGGGGGGACTGATGAGATTCCAGGTAAAAAGACACACTTTTCTGCTGTACATCTGGGAATTGACATAGGATAAGTGCATGTTTCTAGTGTGATGTTCTGATTCATCACACCTTTCTTAGTTGGCATTTTCTTAATCCAACACATATTCAGTGGTGGAGAATTACATTAGAAATTGCAGGGCTGGAAAAGAGTTATCTGTTGACAGTCAACAGCAAATTAATCATGAGCTGCCTTTTGATATGACAGCAAATTTTAAAGCCAATGGAGCTTAGTGTAGTAGATAGAGGAATGCAATAAGTCTTGGAGATTAGTTTTGGTTGTTTTTTTTTTACCACTCCACATTTGGTAAGCGTTATGTCCATTTATTTGATCTGTGATTGTTGTGGGACTTCCAAGCACAATGGTAATTACCACTGAAGAAATGCTTATATATGTGTATATATAAGAAAAAAAAAAAAGAAAAAAAAAAGAGAAGATAAGAAGTCCGAAGAGGAACCATCTTTTCTGAAACATTGGTGAAAAATCAAGAGAAAAGCCAGTGATACCTCTGCTTTTCTGTGAATTCTGACGTATCTTTCCAGCCAGCTGAAGGACTTAATCTGTCAGATACATGTGTGGGCTGCACGTCTTTTCTAGCTCCCCCCAAGACTGAGCTGTTGGCAGAGAAAACCTGCCCATCAAGGATGTCCTGGGAATATCTGTGACTGACCCAAGAACATAAGTCATTGCAATGGGAGGCCGGAGGCTCTTCTGCGACTTGATTATGAGTAGAAACGGTCAAGGTTTGACAGCTCTGCTACTCGCTCAGAGTTTTTTCATTGGGGGATTTTCACTGCCTGCACAAAATATCAGTTCCAACTATGCTGGCTGTAGGCAGCTTATTTTAGCTGCAGTCTGGCTACATCTAAACTTGTGATAATGTTGGGTGGTAACATCTTTTCTGGTTGTTAAACCCAAACTCATAAACCCCAAACACTCATTTTCAACTGCTGTCTATTGCTAGGTCTTGCATTAAGCTGTTCTGACAGTCCTTCTGTCACTGGGCTGCGCAAATGCTGTACTGATTCTGAATGAACCGATTTGCAGTGGAAGTTGCGGCACAAAATGTGTAGGAGGATTGCGTCCCTCCTCAGACAATCATCTTCTGTGTGATCCTTTCCAGAAGAACGGAGCTGCAAATGGCTGCCTATGTCTAATTCATGTTAATCTGAATTTTAATTCAAGTGTTAATTAATAGACTCTATGCTTTTATCAGACTTCAAAAAAGATACCTTCTGTTGAGCAGTGTAAAGGACAAGAATCCCACTTCAGGACAAGAATCTCACTTCTGGACTGGTGCAAAAGTTTTGAGTAGATTGAAGTGTAGATGCATATATGCATGTGTATTTATATATGTATACACATATACTTATGCTCTTCTGTAAAGTTTTTGACTTATTTTTCCTTTTCTCTTCAAATTCCACTTCCCTCCTAGAAAGTAAGTCAATATTCAGCATTTTAACTTAAAAGATGACTTTGCTGGTTTAGACCTGTAGATTAGTTCAGGCTGGAAGGGTCCTATGGAAATCATCTGTCCCAGCCTCCTACTTAAAGCAGGGCCTACTTCAAAGTTAAGTCCACATTCAAGGTAGAATAGATTGTTCAGGGGCTCGTAGAGTTGAGTTTTGAGTATCTCCAAAGATGGACATTCCACAGATCCTCTGGGCAACTGTTCAGTTTGGTCACTATCACACCGAGTTATTTTTTTTCCCTAATATCTAAAGAGAATTTCATTTACTGCGACTTGTCTGTTCCCCTGGTAGGAGTGATAGGGCTGTCATTTATTTGTCCTGGGGACCCTCTGTTCACTGTAAAGTGTAAAAGTTCACCATGCCATGCAGTGACTTAATAACAGGATATTTATTAGTATTTGATTCAAGTGACATGTCTGGACCCTCTCCACCAACACAGGAGGATTTGTAGAAGACTCCTGATTGCTCCTGTATGGTGACACAACAATAATTTCTTTCTCTTCCGGTTCCTGGTGATTAGGAAAACGTATGGCTCTTCTCTGGAAAAAATAGATTACATATTGTCTGATACGGGTCATTGTGTTGCTGGAGACGGATCAGTATAGGACCAAAATGCTTTTCCACTCCTTATATACTCCTTTCATTCTCTGTAGCATTTTCTGAAGACTCTGGGCCTCTGGGTCCAATTCCAACAGAAAATCATTGCCTTCCTCCAGCTAAAGTAACTGGAAAATTTCTGTTGGCTTAGTGAGCGGTGTTTCCTCTTCCAAAAGGATGTGTTGTGCTGTTAGTTGTTGCTGGAAGGCTTTTCTATTCTGCCACAAAGAGGACTGCACTTCAGTTTTGAGGAGCAGCCTGCCTCCTGCTCCCTCACACTCATCAGAGCGGTTCAGCTCTGGAATTTCTGCAGATTCATCGATGACAGCCCTGGAGGGAGGCTGTTCCTCTGCCACACAGGTCCCCACATGTTCAAGGATTTGAAGTTAACACCTCTATCCTGTGCTCTACTTGGAATCTTAATGACAACCAGAATTGATCCTTGCCCAGTAGGCTCCTAACACAGAACTTCACAGCTACATCTTGCACAAGCTTGTTTCCAGATGGATGCAAAGTGCAGCCCCATAGAGTGGAAGTTGCCTTAAATCTCATTTTGGGGACGGGGAAGACTGTATTAAAAAGCTTCTCAGATTAAAAACCTCTTCCCTCTCTCTTGGACAGTGACAAGATATCAGAGCTGAAGGTAAGAGGGACAAAAGTCTTTCTGGTTTTTTTTTTGTTTGTTTGTTTTTTTTCTTATATTTTTATTGGGTGAAACGCACTGGCAGACAGCACAGGCCATTGTTTCACACAGAACATCACCAATGCCAGCCCTTTCTTGTATACCCTACTTGCAAACAAGTTACAGCATGACCTCCTACCTATAGGACTGTGTCTGCAGCTAAGTGAATGTGAATTGAGTCACTCTGCGTTCACAGAAGTAAAAATAGAAGCTAAATCATAAAATGAGCTATAAAAGGACAAAGTCTGGGAGATGAAGGAACCAGTGGTGTGACTGAGAGGTGGAAGGTGCATGGGATTTTAAGTCAGAGGCTGAGAGTAGGGGCGAGGACTGTGGCTCCATGCATAATGAAGTGATTATCTGCATCTGCATCAAAAAGTACATTGTGAGCTGGAAGAGAACCAACAGCCTAAACTGATCTTTTCCTTTTAAATGACAAGAGTTTGTTTTTTTTTTTTCTTTAGACAAACAGAACTAAGTAGATCTCATCTATCTGGACTTCAGCAAGCATTTGTTGAGTACTGTATTGAAAATCACTGCTAAAGTGAAAAAGGGTAGAGATTGATAAAAGTTGTTGTAAAGGGAGCCAGAAATCATCTAGCAGGGAGATAATGATGAAGTTTCTAGGAAAAAGAATAACAAGCCAGAGGGCTGACAGTGGTGGACCTCCTCAGGGTTCAGTTTTAGGTCTAACCTTCTCTGTGAGTTACCACTATATAGATTTTGATCACAATATCCTTGAAGGAGGAACTGGTTGATCTCAAAAACCTGGTAAGTTTTTCCAACTGACTTGGGACTATTAGTTTAAAAGGCTTGTTGTTGTACTTACGGATCAATAACAGGACTTTGTGCTATAAACTCTTACTCTGGAAACTGATGGTGTCTTAGTTAGCAGGTGTTTGTAAGTCACAGTGCTGTACAGCTGGGGAAAAGGCAAAGGACATTATTGGACAAGGTAAAGCAGGTCTTGTGGAGATAGGGAAGAATTCATGAGAGTGGACAGGGCTTTGGTTACTGCTTATCCAGAAAAGCGTGCTTAGACCTCCTTAGCTCAGGAAAGATGGATTCAGCCTCAAGGAGCTATTAGCGTGTTCAGGAGCCAGAGAGACTATTTTCAAGCAGGAGATTAAAAAACTTGGTTTGGTTAATCTTGCAGTGTGCAGGTGGAAAGGGGAGATTCTATTGCTTTCTGCAAATAGATCAGGGGAATAGTGGAAGGGAGATAGGGGAATCCCTCAAGCTAAAGGACAAAGAGCATAAGAAGAAGTGGGTATCAACTGTTTAAGAGATACATTCAAGACATTAGAAGAAGGTTTCAAGCTGTCAGAGGTATGACGTACTGGAACAAGCGGTGAAGTAGTAGTAATGGAGACAAATAAACAGTGATGGACAGTCACGAGTCCTCTCATAGCAGAGGATTATACTCTATGACCCTCTGGTATCATAGTATTTAAATAAAAAACCACTAGCTGTAGCATTCAGTAAGGGCTGCGACAGTGAAATAGGATTGCATGAGGTAAGAATATATAGGCAGCTTTACTCTACTACTGATACAAATTTTGGCAGTGAAGTGAAGCAGCATCTGTTTTACAGTTCATAACATGTAAATGCAGAAAATAAATGTTGCTGCATGCATTACAAATCACACAGGGAATTTTGAAAGAAGGCAAGAAATCTGGTTAGAATACCACTGTTTCTCTTCCAGAAAGTCTGATTTTTTAAAGCAATGCTTAATGATACTTTAAACAAAGTTCTTACAGCACCCTTATGTGTACCATGGTGTTTGTTTTAATCAAGTAGAGAACTGAAGACAAAAGAGGGTTTAACTCATCTGCCCTGAAGTATTCAAAATAAAACCGTAGGTGTAATGTTTAATACCTCTTATTTTGCTGAATTGTCATTTTAGTTCCATCAGCATTTAACAAAGGACCATGGCCTACTATTAATCATGACCAGGCAGGAAAAAACAATGATAATATTTGGCACCCTGAAGATGTGCCGCTTGTGTATTTTTATGAAACATTATATTGCATCAAAACAACCCATGAAATTTATTGAAAATTAATTATACTTCTTGAAGTTTTAAAACTTTACATTTGAGTTATTTGTATTTTAAATTAGGCCTGCAGGACATGGTATTTGGTTGCAGAAATCTGGATAATCCCTAGAATTAAAAATGGGCTGAGCTCTAGTCCTCAACATTATCCACCAGAGGAGCTAGTGCTCCTCAACAGATACTGACTGCTGTTTTCTGAGGGAAACTGCCACAGAAGTAAAGACCTGCAAAGATTTCCATAAAGTGCTAAGAAAAATTAACCCTGGGGAGGGTTATTTCCAACCACTACATCACATTATACTTCCCACGATGGATGGTGTTAATGGGGCAAGGAGGGAACATAAAAGCCCTGACTCTAAGTAGTCGCACAGGCTGTATGTATGACCAACAGCAGAAACTGCATTATGAGTGGTACCACAGATTGACCTCAGCCTCTAACTCTCTTCCCCATCTCAGAAACCTCCATGCGCAAATGAGCAAAATGCCAGCGTATTTATGACCTCTGTGTTTTTCTGTAGCTCTATAAAGGATGTTTGGGCATTTTACGATAGAGGCTCTGGTTGTAAAACTAGTACCCTACAATTATAGACTGTCGTGGCTGGGTTTAACTGTCAGCCTGTCTCCAGCGTCCTGCGGTTTGCAGCACAGGGCTCGCATTCCAGAGATGCCAGTGACTCACCAGCTAATTATAATATCCTTGGGACTATTTATATTTGCCCACTAAAACACGTGGTAGCAGGAGGAAATTGGAGTGTCCAGGTTGTTGAACCTGCAGAACTAGCACATTAGACCGCTGTCCTCGGGGGGGACAAAAGCGTTTTTGTGGTGCCTGTGTGATGGGCGTTTTGCCCTCCCTTTGCACTTGGCAGTCCATATTGTCCCCCTCATCGTCTCCTTGGGGAGCCCCTGAGAGGCAAGTGGAAAATCCATGAATAGCTGCAGAGATTTGTAACGGATCACTGTCTTCAGACACTAGATGCACAGACACAGTGGTCACCAGCAAGGACTGCACATATGCAGTGATGGTGAAGCTGGCCATTTGTGTGGACACCAGCTACTCTGCTCTCCATCCTCGGTGTTGTACCTTTACAGGCAGGACTGGATGCAGCTCCGACATTTCTGGGTGGTGGGGCAGAAGAATGAAGCTTTGCTGTGCCATGGCACAGGCACTTTGCTGTCGTGTTTTGCAGTGACCTGTCACTAGGCAATGACAATGGGGACAGGGTAAAGGGCTTCTTACTCCCTCTCCCCACCTTGTCCTAGGAAGTTCCCCATACAAAATTTCATAAAGGCTAATTAGGGCTGACTTGAGTGCTGATGTTCTCCATTCTCTAAGGATCTGGAGAGCTGAATTTGAAATGGGGTTCTGGAGACACATACATCTGGCTATAGCTGCTGTATATCCATGAGAATTAAATAGGAAAAGTAGCAGCTGACCTGTACCTGTTAGCCCTAGAGTCACTTGAGCCTTCTGTGAGCTGAAGAAGATGACTGGACTCATGCTGTAGGGTGGATTTGTCCTCTGGGTTGGCAGGTGGGATATCTTCAGTGCAGATGTCCTTACAAGTCCCTTTTATCTTTGCTTTCTAGGAGTCTATGTATACCGTGCAATGGCTAATCTCAACATTATAGCCTAAATCACCGCACTTAAAAGACCTTTGAAGTTTTTTCAGAGGTTGCCAAATGATTCACCTGTGTTCAAGGACATTTTAATACCCAGAAACTCCAAGAAAATCAGGTCAAGCAGTCATCTGTGACTTCTAAGTTCAGCCACTGCAGCCCTACGGGCTAGCTCTAACTTGTGCATTAGATGTGCATCGTGGCATGCCCGGTGTCCAGATTCTCCAGTTATCCAGCATTGGGACCTGTGGTCATTTCTTTTGGGCTTATGTACCAAGGAATTTCCCTTCTACAGAAACTGAAGGATGGGGAAGTGAAACTGTACGGTCATCTCAACAGGGAGTAGGGTGCCACCAAAAGGTGCATCTGCATTAGGAGCCTGGAAACACTCAAGCATCCTGCAGAGTATGAAACATGCTGTCACCGGGTTGAGGAGTTCCTTGCATTAAAATCCCATGTTTTAAATTAATCTTTTTCCTAGTATGGTCGGAGAGGTAGCTATTACTTAACATCCTGGATCTCAGTGGACTTCTGGCACTGTGAATGACCCAACCAGCACTAGGCATCAGATCTGTGTTGGAGCTGGTAGCCTGGCTGAGCTGCTCAATGACAGCATGAAACATGGAGGATGAATGCTGAAATTACTTTAGAGTCTGCTACTGCAGGAAGAAAACTGGTAACAGCTGAGCTGTCCCTGTGAAAGACTTTCCCTGGTCTGAATCCCTGCAGTGACAAATTCTGACTTCTGCATTCACATAAAAGATTCAACAAGGGTTAACCATGCACAGGAATGTGCACATGAAGTATTCAGATCTACATGCCTATTAAAGAAATAAAAATAAATCTCTCCCTAAAGGAGCTTTTTTTAACTAGTAGTATTTGCTTTCTCCCAGAAGTTCAACAAACCAGATTTTTTTCTTATTACAGTGCATTTGAGGTTGATGAAAAGGAAATAAGTTCAGTTTTTGACTATTCATAGCCCGAGAAGAAACCAGTCTTTTGGCTATAAAAAGACTAATAGATTGGCTAACCCTGAGGTACTTCCAGATATTTCTCAGTCTAAATATTTTAGATTCATTCTACTTGAGAACGAGATCGCTGCGAAAGAGGGACCTGGAGAAACCATCCCACAGATTCTTCATCAGTGCAAGGTTTTTGGTCATTGTGCACACATAATGGAAAGAAGGTGCATATACAACTTCAACAAACTCCTAACGCTAGGAATTAAATCAGTCTGTCTGATGTGTATGGTTCCTCATGACAGCTGTGGCCAGGTTTTGGGGTACCTGTAGGTCTAATCTTTTTTTTAACTGATCATCTGGCATAAAGCAGCCACCACAGTCTCTTAGAGAGCAGTCCATACCTGCTTCCCTATTAGGCCTTGCTCGTAGCACCTGAAATTAATGGGAATATTTTTTTTTTCATGAATAACCTCTTGATGGGGTTTTCCTATAGCCCAGATAGTAGCATTACAAGGAGAATCTAGCAGGTTAGGTCTTACTAAGGTGTTTTTCCTTACCCTAAAAATCATACCAGCCTCTTGTCTGAGCAAGCAGTAACAACTGTTGTTAGTTAAGTTGAATTCATCAGTCCTGCCTCCCTGTTCTCATAAACGCTTATCCGCTGTCATTTTTCTCAGCTATATGGATAGAGTCCTCTTGGGTGCTACCAACAAAACCTTTATTCAAAGCAGTGTAGAGTCCTCCCCTCCCCACTACTATCCCAAGTGATGAATTTGCAGTTATGCCGTTTTATGGCTTTCCAGAGGAACACAGGGCACCTTAGGGCCTGAGGAACTCAAAAGAGAACTTCAAAATAGAGGAACTAATTAAAATCAGAACCTAATACAAATAGTCCTGGTAAGTTCAGCTGGTGCAAGCCTATCTGGTGTACAAGGACATCAAAGGAATAATGAACCTCTGTTTAATCTTGTAAATCACTGGAGCAGGAAAGGAGGTGAAAGAGGGCCCGTGGCACTAAGCCAAATGTCCATCACTGAGAAAATGGAGAATGACTTTAACACAGAGTTGCCTTCAGTAGCAGTTTTTCTTCAGTAATGAGGCAAAGAGTTCAGTGTCAAAAACAGCTCTCAGTGTCGTTCAATATGCCACTCGTAACTGTCCGAAAACTGAGAGGCAAATGGGTAAGAGTGGACTGATGTAGATAAACAGAACAATGCATCAAATAAAGTGGTGTGTTATTAACATGAGATCAGGTGTTGAAAGGTGGTGCCTCAGAGGCAGCCACTGTAGACATGTATTTATTTCCTGTTTTTACAGCAGGCTGGGGGTTAGATTACAACCGCCGTTCCCACAAGGTGGGATGGCTATTACTGTGTATTCATTTATTTGCTTGTGGTTTTGACCTCTCTCTCTCTCTCTCTCTTTATCTCATGCTGTCTCTTTGGACTAATTCTCTAACTGGTTTTGTATCCCTTTTATCTTTCCTGAAGTTTTACCTTTCTTGTATAATGGTACGAAGCGTTGTATCTGCCCCCTCTGTTTTTGTCTGAAGATTTAGGCTAATGTTTCGGAAACAGAGTGGCCCGTAGTTCAACCTGGTGACCACTTCCTCACCTGCATCACTGCCTCCTGGTGCTGGCTTCTTTTTGAGATATAAGTGTATGATATACCTCAAGCAGTGCTCCTGCTTCTGATAATCTCAAATGTGGATTGGTTTTCGAGCTGAGACAAAGCTCTTTTTGTCATCTGCATGGGACTCTTGTGGTCCTGCCTTGCAGGCACCAAGAAAAAGTAGGAATTGTGTCTCCCAAGTGTCGTGATGCAGAGGAAGTAAACCAGGATTGGTACACCAACAGTCTGAGTGGTGGCATCGTGTACTAGGGGTAAATCTGGCTTATTACTGTTATAAAACCATCTAAAGGGTCCTCTAAGCCACTTTATAGAGTATCACCTAGATGGTCATAGGCTTGATGGAAGATACCTTCTTCATGCTGCTGTAAGAACTGTTCCATGTGCTTCAGCAGAGACTCATTATTAGCTTAAGATCTTAGCTGCTCTCCTCACTGAAGTTCGGTGGATCTGGTGAGAAGGAAGTCACACCAGCATGAAGTGCTGCTTAAATCCCAACCGTAACATCTGTGGAAAAAAAGGGCAATTGGTTAATAGCAAGAACATCTTTAAAACACTCTTGAGGCTCTTTAATATATAGGCCTTAGAAAACTTTATAGTTCCAAAATTCCCTTGCAAGCCGCTTGTAAAATATAGCAAATTAATTTTTTTAATGACTTGTGCAACCCCTTTATTCACCACGCTACTTCATGCAGGGCTTGCGGGCAGCCAGTAAATCTCGCTGGCTTGTTCCTCCAGAGGTGCAGTCCTTAATGCTTTGGGAATAAGTCAGATAACCACTGCTGGCTGATGATGCTGAATCAAACTGTTGAGCTTGGAGTGCTAGATGTGAGGTGAATTATCCATGCAAAAAATAAACTGCTGCTTTTTCTGTCTTTGTTGGAGAGGTGAACTAGAGAGGAATAACAGTGCAAGAAGAGAGAATTTTTATCCATTGTAAGTCTTTGAAAATCACTTATTTCGACAGCCAGAGAGAGTTAAAAACAAAAAGTCCAGCAAAGGACTTTCTTTCAAACTCCTTTTTACAATCATTCAATGAGATAGTTGTAAACACTATCTGAGCTGCAGGATTCTGATCCTACCTGTTGCTTACATTACCACGAGGAAACAAATGACATCCATGTGACCCATGGGGATGCTGGGGCAATGTCAAGATAGAGTGTCTGGCTGCTTTGACGTTGACCCCAGTGTTGTCATCACAAACATCTCACCAACCCAAGCAGCTTGTTGTCAAGAAAGAAGAAAAGGGCTTTCTGAATGTCCTGCCAGTGTGCCAGGAAGACTAAGACGTTGAAGGATGATAGCATCAGTGTGAACTTCATCCCCTCCTAAATACTACTTCTTGTTGTCAAGGGGAGCTATGGTTGGGGCAGTGATACACTGATATGGATGTAGGTAATTTTAACATGGTGGAAGAGCCTTGGAGACAGACACTTTAGTGAGCTCTTAAAAATATCCCTAGTATCTGATGGTCTGTCAGTTCTTGCCAGGATTTCCTTTCCTGTAGAGGAAGGAATGACAGGAACAGCAAAAATGCTGTAGCAGATGATGGATACTATAACAATAACAGCAACACATGTAGTAGGTGTCCCCTTCAGGCTTTGGACACATTTATTCTATCCCAGCCCTGAACCGAGACACTTCTTGGCTGTCCAGAAATAGCTGGTTTCAGCCTAAAGCATTGTGGAAGACAAGGATGCCAAAGGTTTAGATACAGTAGGAAAAAAATACCTCTCATCTACACTCTGCCTTCAGTTACTAACTGCCAGACAGAGATGGTTAAATTCACTATTTAACTTTAGAATATGGTACGATAACATATTTTTTTCTGTTATTTTTGAAGGAGCACAGAAAGTAACTAAGAGAGGTAATAAAAATGAGGGCTCTTTATAGTAGTAATAGCCTTGCAGACCATACTGGAGGAATTGAAAGGGGTGTTCAGGATCTAGTGAGCACACAGACACTTTCTTGTGAGCACAGGCAATACATGAAAGCTTAACTTTCAAGACTGCAGAAATGTTAGGCAAGAAAATTGATAAGATCTTGTATTTGCTGAAAGACTCCCAAGTGATACTGTTCTTCGGAATTTATACACTCCTCTAGTCTACCATGAAGTTTATTGCCATTGACCTCCCTCTAGTAAAAGTAACACATACTGTTTTATCACAGGCAATACAGATTGCTATTTTCAGTAGTTTCAGAGAAACAATAGGTGATGACAACCTCCCTGACCTTGGCTGTTGGTGATACCCCATCAGTATGTTGACAAGGCTGATAATTCAGCTGAGACTTTAAGCAAGAACCAGGGTACGGAGCATTTCCTGCTAAAGTTGCTTTGTTTTATATTAATGCTTGTGGCTGGAAATCCTCCATAACAAATATGTTCTGGACACATCACCTCAGGCTCTGATGTCCAGTGCCTTTCCTGGTTCTTCTCTCACCTGCTTTCCACATTCCCCTCCAAGCCATTGTCTCACCAGAAGCTTTCACAATTAGGAGTAGCCCAGTGGTTCCTCCTGTGGGTGTTACCTTGGACTCCTTGTGAATGCAAAGCAGGACACTTTTCTTGGAAGGTTTCTTCAGGCTAAAGGAGAAGTTAATGTCTCTGTCCTACTTTGAGGAGACTTTCCAAATGTGTACACTGCTGTGTTTCCTGCCTATTAAAACTTCCCTTTGTTTCTCTGGTTTTCTGGGTTTGGGTGCTGTTTTAATTTTTTTATTTT
>VYZM01020544.1:403689-512948 GCA_013398915.1 Dromas ardeola
TTTTTTTTTTTTTTTTTTTTTTTTTGTCTCCTGAACACAGAACAGACAGGAAAATCTCAACATGCACACCAACTGCCACCATGCCATCCATATCAGATCCTTAATGGAGCCAGGCAGAAATCCAGCTCATACTCAGGGCGACCAACCATGGCTCCTTTAGTCTGGTCTTGAAATAATTATCTTGAAACAAATGTCGTAGGACCACTGGACAAGTACAGAGCTGTTTGATCATGCTTTGGCCATGCTTTATGGTGTGGTTGGGTGCAGTGTGGACATCTTTCCTGTAAAAGAGGATCTGGTTGCACATTAGTTAGATGACGTAGAAATTGTCCAGTGCCAAGTTTTGCCCATCTTCTCCGTGTAACAGGCAGATCTGAGTGTGTTTTCTGGTGCTGGAAAGATGGCCTGCTTCCTGTAAGGGGCATATTACTTGCAAGTAAAGAGGCATTCGGCCAATTTGATCAGCAGAGCAGTGCATAAGAAATTGCTTTTCAAGCCAAGTATGCTGTTAGGAATCTGAGCTTCTCTTTCAGGTCACTATTTTAATTTTAATGTTAATGGACTAGGGTGCGCTGCTCTTCAGGAGATGTAATCACATTAGAGGGTTTCAGTGGCCCCATATTGTTTTAGTAGCTATAATGAAGTAGGAGGCTTATGATCAAAGAGCATTATTCATCTTATTAATTGCCATGTTTATGGCATTACTGATTAAATAGTTTACAAGCCAATCGGGAAACCACACCTGCACTGGTACACAAAAACCCCCACCTTTTAAATCAAAGCAACTGAGAACAGGAAAGTCCCACCTTTTCATCCTGAGCTTGAGCGTGTTGCAATGACTGGGTAACAGTAGCTTTGTCCTTGCTAATTTAGGCAAGTATGTTCTTTCCCATTTCCCTTGTGGAGAGGACTGGAAAGCTACATTAAGATCTCATTTTCCCTACGGCACTGACAACGTGGCCCCTTCTTCGTGGTGGAAAAAACAATGAACAGCCCATATTTCTACTGTCACTCCAGCCCAGAAATGCTGTACGACAGACTAAATGGCAAGTGAGATGTTTGGGGAAAGATGCAAGTGAACTGTTTCCACTGCACTGTTAGCAGCCAGACAGTGCCAGGTGAAAAAACCTCTTCAAGTGTTGGAGAAATTACAGCATCACCTATTTTTTACATTAACATTGTGGTTCAAGACTAAATTAAAAGCATCCCGCTGTTTCCCTCACAATCCCTGTTCCATTCCTAAAGTCACCAGGGAACGTACTCAATCCAAAGTGCTTCCAGGCACATGAAGTAGACATAATAATAATAATAAAAAAAACATCAAAAATCTATCATTCTTTTCTCTTCACTTTCACCACAAATTCTAACTAGACAATCCGCTAATATTCTACTAAACANAATAATACATATTGTCCTTCAGCTGACATAATCTTAGGTGTTACTTTAAAGCACAAATTCATTTTGAGGTTTCCCTGTGTGTCTTCTTTCCAGTCCCACCTGAGCAATCTGCCTTGACTAATTTCTCAGCTCGGATGACAAAAGTTTGGTTTTGTTTGTTTCTTCTCCCACGTAGAAATGGAATGGTATCTGTTTAAGGAGACTCTTACAATGAATGATCAGGATAGTAAACTTAGGATAGTGCTAGTCTGAATTTAAAAATCTGCAACCTTTATTCAATCCTGATGGCAAATAAGACAATGTAAATCTAAGTTATATGTGATTATTTTTTTTTCTTTCCCTCTTCTTCTTCATTCACTGCACAAAACGGATAGCATTCCCTATGAGTAGACTGTATCTCACCCAACTTCAGCAGTGTGAAAATCACTGTCTGTATGGGCTCCCTTTCTGATGAATGGAAGGAGGCAGGCACTGCCAAAGCGTGATTCAGCCTGCCTGTAGATAGGTCCAAGACTGATGTGGTGAGTCGTCTTCCTAGAGACTCCTACATTTCTCTGCTGACCCACAAGGGAACTGAGGCAACCTACATACATCAGATGTCTCCTTTTTAGACATCTAAATTTAGGTGAGATGCATCTCATCCTCAGCACGGTTCTTTGTTGTTTAGCGTATGGTCCAATGCCACATTTTCTGCGATGCTGTTGAAAACCTTCAGCAACCAAAGTGTCCGTTACCTCCATGGGCCTCAGTTGGCAATGGAGTATCTAAGAGTGGAGGCTATCTCACCAGCTACAGACCTTTAGTCGGTGAGGTTTAGCATGCAATCTGAACAATTTAAGTCAATGGAGATAAACATGCACTTTTGGCATATGTTTTAGTATGAGATTATTCTTTCCCTAGCAGTGCCTGTAATCTTTCCCTCTCTGTGCATAACTGAGTAAGAGTCTCTGTTATTGCCCTGTCTAGAGAGCTGACATTTATCTAGATGAACCCCTTGTGAAGCGCTCTGTAAATATGAATTAGTTTGTTTCATAGCTCCCTCTAAGGAAAGTGGAGGTAATATCTCAATTTGACACAGAACAAATTAATAGTGTGATTAAAACAAAGCCATTTGGTGGTTTTGAGTGTGGACTCTGACACATCTAGGGCTTAACTTTCCCATGGACTTACATGACATTTTTCAAAGAACAACCCTCATTCATTCTTTAATGAAAAATATATCAAGAATTTTGCAATTTGCTGATCCATAGCCTGAGTAAGAAAAATCCTATTATGATTTACCTGTGTGCTTTACTCAATCCTGAATGCAAATGAGACTGTCTAAGTTATGAGCGTGACTTATTTTCAGTACTGCAAGTTCTGCTTGCAAAATAGTTTTAATAACCTTGCGTATGTTTCATGGTGATATTTAAGCTCTCTAAACTGCATGTTGTTAGAAAATCTCAGAAGAAAAAAAAAAAAGAGATTGATTAAATCCGAATCTTAACTTGTTTCCCTTGGAAAAAGCATGCTAGTGTGCACAACTTCTCAGTTGCTCATGGTGCGAATGTTAGTTTGAGTTGTTAAAGATGAGAGCAAGTTTTGGTCTGAGCTACTGATGGGAAAACTTAGCAAGAAGTTCTTGCCGCTGTACCTTGCACTCATGTATTTTGAGCAATGGAGCTTAATGAGCTCCATGACATGAACAATACTCCACAGCTTGAGGACTCTGGTGACTTGACATTACAACGTCACTTGGGCAGCATTTCAGCCTTCGCCATTCACAGCTCAGCTGCTGTGAATAGTTGACAATTTCCCTTGCCGGTCAGTGTGGTCTCTTCTGAACAGCAACGCTTGGATGCCTTCCTCGCATTTCTGTGGTTGGTGTAGACGAAGGATATGTACTGCATGGTGAAATGAGCTATGGGAGGGTTTATATGGACAGGTCACAATGTTTTTTAGGTGATAGCCAGAAGGGAGCTCTCATGTGCTGGTAGGGTCTATTTGCTACGATTTATAGCTGCAATTGTGGCTGATTACAGTATGTCACAAGGGTGTATCAGTGGAGTTGTTGCAGAGGTGATTATGAGGTGGAGCCACGAGGCCCTGGAGCATCTTAACTGCCTTATTTGCCCTCCTGAATGTCCAGTAATTGCTGAAAATAGAGTGGGCAGGAGGGAAAACTGTTGACAGCCAGGAAAGTTACTGTAATAGAAAAGGCCTCAACTCGGCACCAGGCAACCATTTCTGTCTTTGCAAACAATTAAGTTTATATTTCCTCAGAAAAAGCTGTTTCTTTTGAAAAAGCTCCGTGACGGAAGCTTTATGTTTTGTTTGCTGTCTGCTGTCACATCTTGATTTACCGTGGGACTGGCCCAAGGAGAGACAGGTCTTTTTGTACCTATTTATTCCTTTAAATTTGAAGAATAATGTCATTAGGTGGGTGCCTTTTCCTACTGCAGCTATTTTTGAGGCCTGCAGTGGCTTTCAGCTTGTGGGTTGTGAAAGGTTCACGAGGGCAATTAAGAGACCTAAGAATCTTATATAAATAAAAGGAAAACACAGGTTCGCTGCTCACTCACTCTTAACCTGGCTTTTGCAGTGTCTTTGCCTTTAACTCCACAGTGTGTCTGGTTCTGGGAGCGGCTATTAGTTTGAATGTGGATCCTGTGGAGCCAGTTTGGAACTAAAAGCAGGATGGTTGCATCCACGGGTCCAGTGGAGGGCCACGAAGATGATCAGAGGGCTGGAGCCCCTCTGCTATGAGGACAGGCTGAGAGAGTTGGGGTTGTTCAGCCTGGAGAAGAGAAAGCTCCGTGGAGACCTTATAGTGGCCTTTCAATATATGAAAGGGGCTTATAACAAAAACAGAGAGAGACTTTTTACCAAGACTTGTAGTAACAGGACAAGGGGCAACAGTTTTAAACTGAAAGAGAGTAGATTTAGATTGGAGATAAGGAAAAATAAAATCTCTTTGAGGGTGGTGAGACACAGGAACAAGTTCCCCAGAGAAGCTGTGGCTGTCCCATCCCTGGAGCTGTTCAAGGCCAGGCTGGATGGGGCTTTGAGCAATCTAGTTTAGTGAGAGGTGTCCTTACCCAGGGCAGGGAGGTTGGAACAAGATGATCTTTAAAGGTCCCTTCCAACCCAAACCATTCTATGATTCTATGGTTCCATAATTCTATGAATAAGTGTTTCAGTCTGCACCTGTGCATTTTTCTACATAGGGATTAATGAATTATACAGCACTTTCAGGGTGTTGTGGCAATGCAACAAGTAACTATTGATTTCTGGATAACTCTCTTCTAATCTCTTTATAACTTGTTACAGTTTGAATTTTTGCTTGTTTTTGAGTTTTTGGACTAAGAAGATTAGACCATATCAGAATTTTGTTCTGGCTTTTCCCAACAAGACCAAGGTTAATCTCTGAAGCGATGTGTTTGTGGGCTAAAATAACTACCTAAATACAGTTGAAGACATGTCCCACTGTCTAATCAATGTCTTGTATTTACACTTCCGTTACGGACAGGATTTGACCTGATGGATTCATTCAGTGTGAAACAGATTTTTGGAATGAAAGAAAATGGAATTCAGAGTGCTTATGTACGACTTGGAAGCTTTCCTGTTGTTCAGAAAACTGAGTGAGTATCCTTTTTTCACTTTATTTTCATCTAATCCTCCCTCTGCTTTACATTATTTGGTTCCCCTAGGTTGACCTTGTAGTAGTTATCTAGTTCTACACATACATTACTATTTTGATCAGCTCTTTCAGTTCTTCTGGCACAGAATTTATACAATGTGGTCAGGAGACTCCACACCAACTACAGGTTCCATCCTAGTAAAGTATGAGCTGGTTTCAGTGTCTCTCGATGGTTGTGAGGAGCAGTATCAAGAAATTCACAAAGGAACTTAAGACTTAGTAAATAGCTTCTAAAAGGAATATTTGGTAGCATTCCCATTGCGATATATATTTGCCAATCACCAGAGACTAGTTCCTAGTAGATGTTGTTACCAGTTAGCTAATATGAATTTTGTCCTTCTAAAAGAATGAGCAATTTTTAATCCTGTGTCAACATGGATTCAGTCCTTGGAGCCTTTTCTGACCTGAGGCTGCCAGTTGTGCCGTAGTCTATCAGAACAGTTTCTCTTCGGGTTGTTATTTGAGTTCTGCTAGCATTAACCTTGAAAAGAGTGAGTGCATAATTTCACTGAGTAACAATGAGCCATAGATTGGATTGTCATCATTAACATTTTTGCAGTAAATTTCTCTGTGCTGGTTTGAACTTCAGCTTAAAAAGTCAATAGTAATTCTTTTCCTTCTTATGGATAAGGCTTGTTATTTTTTTATTCTGGTTTAGGTCTTTTACTCACCTCACTGCACTTTTGAGGTTGTCCTGTGACTTACATTTTCTTGATTTCACAATATTTTTTTTGTCCTGGAGCCAACCTGAATTGATTTGCCCATCTCCCGTTCCCCTCTTTCTCCATATAAGCACACAGTCTTTAAAAATAAAAAAAAAAAGTAGAAGTGTGACACACTGAAAGGAAAACTGTTTGCTCTAAAATGCATAAATGATGTCAAATCTTGGGGTAAGTAAATTCATGATCTGGGAGAAGACCAGCCAACTAAAGACACCTTGGTCTTGATAACTATTATGTACATAACTGGTGTGGCGGGAGGGTAAGAAACCTATTTTGTTTGGCTCACAGCAGTCTCTGGACGGAATCTCTGCTTGCTGCAGCTAGTAACAGCTAGTGGTAGTGTGCTTTACCACTGTAAAGCATTACCAGCAAGGCTACACAGAAAAAAGTTTTTGAAATGAAGAACTCCAATTTGCACTTGAGAAATTCTGGGAATGATGATCTACTGTATCTGAGCTCTGGGTGATACTGTGACAAATAGGACTAATGCAGTCCTTTGGTGTCTAAGCAGGAACCGTCAAGTATGAGCTGACTATGTCTGTATCAGGCAACTCAATCACCACTGCTGGGATGTTATGTCCAGTCTTTGTTTCCATAAGGAGTGAACGAAAGTTTAAATAACTGGGAAACAAGTTGAATAGTGAGAAATTCAAGAAGTGCAGTGTAGTCAGGGAAAATTAAGAAGTGGTTAGCGATTGAGGTGATTGATTGCTCTCTGTAAGAACGTCTGGGGAAGCAAAGTTTAGTAAAGGGTCTTTGGTGCTAAGGATAGTGATAGACTAAAAGTCAGTGGCTACTTGTTAAAAACATCAAAAAAGAACATGGAAGAAAGGCACGCTTTTAACAATGAATGTAATTATGAACAGAATCACAGAATACCAGGTTGGACGGGAGCTCAAGGACCAGCTGATCCAACCTTCTTGGCAGAAGCACGGTCTAGAGAAGATGGCGCAGCCCCCTGCCCAGCTGAATCTTAAAAGTGTCCAATGATGGGGAATCCAGCACTTCCCTGGGGAGATTATTCCAGTGGCTGTTCTCATTGTGAAAAATGTTCCTCTTTTGTCCAATCAGAATCTCCCCAGGAGTAACTTGTACCCATTACCCCTTGTCTTTTCCATGTGACTCTTCGTAAAAGAGAGTCTCCATCTTCTCTGTAGTGACCCTTTAATTACTGGAACATGGTGATAAGGTCTCCCCTAAGTCTTGTTTTCTCAAGGCTGAACAAAACCAGTTCTCTCAGCCTTTCCTCATATGGCAGGCTTCTCAGGCCTTGGATCATCTTGGTGGCTGTTCTCTGGACCCTCTTCAGCCTGGAAACATCTTTTCTGTATGACGGGGACCAAATCTGAACACAGTATTCCAGGTGTGGCCTGACAAGCGCTAAGTGGAGTGGGAGCTCCACTGAGCTGAGTAGAGTTGCAGCTTCACTGGAACAAGTTAGCAAAGATTATGGAGAGTTGTCCATTTACATTCCTTTTTCAAATTAAGGGTTGAAGTACTCTGTTGTTTTTTCTGATGTTGTTTTTCCATAAAGACTGAGCAAGTAAAGCCAGACCAACCAGCTGTGATGACTTTCCTTCTGCTCAGATTGCACCCATTTATTTGTTGTTGTTGTGGTTTTTTTTTAAAGTAGAATATTTTATTGCTCAGGATAATTAGAAGTAAAATGTCCTTAATTAGTAGATTGAAATGACTAAGCTTCCTTTTGAATGATTAACTGAAGCATGGAATTAAAGAACTTTTATATTTTCAGCCTTTTGTATTTTAACTTCCATACTACTGTGGTTTGGAAATGAACCCAAACGTATATATCACCATGGAAGGTGTCTGCATATTTTGGTTCACTTTAGCCTTTGGATGCCAGGATTCTGAGATGTTGTATATAGTGTCATTGCTCACAGAAAATGCAATCTTGTAAAGTTGCAGAAAACTGATAACTGGAATAATAAACAAAACAAAAACATCTGTCCTGTCTTGCAGATAACCTCAAGCAACGTTTAGCAACTGATAGCAATGTCTCATAATTAGCTACAAAATCATTAACTGAGTAATATATGTAATTCACTTTATTATCTGCTTAAAGGATTTGTGTGTTTTTATATAAGCACTAGTACTTCTACAAAGTGCCAGCTTAGCTGCCTAGGAAATGTGCCTATTCATCTTCTGCTCTGGAGTCTGTCTATACTATGAACTTTCTTCCCGTTTGTGGTGAGGCATCCTGTGATGGTTCTGTGAACAAGCAAGTACAATGGCCAGGAACGTGGACACAATCAATATACTGGTCACTGAGGGACTTGCAGGTCTCTCTAGCTGGCTGAGGGCTCATCTCAAAATCTGGCTGGTTCTCCTCCCCACTCCTCAGGTAACTGGGGCTGTCCAACTGTTTGCTTATGGCTCCTCAACTGGTCTTCTGGCCAAAGTTGTGCCCCAGATTTCTGGTTTTTGGAACTCAGGCTTGTTTCTCATTACTACTGTCTCGGCTAATGCCAAGCTTTTGGCTTACTATCCTGTTCTGTTCTCCATCTATTTCTCCTAGTCCTGACTCCAGAGCCTTCCTCCTGCCATGTCCATCCCTCAGTTTTCTCTTGCCTGATCTCGTTTCAACCTGGGTTGGTCCTCATCCCAGCTGCCACCTCACAGACCTTCCTCATGCTCAGCCTAGCTTCTAGTCATGATCTGTTTGCTCTTTATATTGGTACAGTGTTTTCTCCCCGCAGTTTTTGAGTCTTGGGTTTTTTTGAGCATGTATACCTTGATGTGTTTTTCTTCAGCTCCTGCAATTGACTTCAGTAACCTGCCTTGGGTTTCTCCATGAGCTCTTGCCCTGGTCTCATCATTTGTTCTGCTTCACAGAGAAGAAAATTGTACCCAAAGCTTCCAAGACCTCCTACACTAAACACGAAGCCTGTTGAATACTTCCTTGTTCCTTACTTCTTCTCAAACATATATTTCATATGAGGAAAGTCTGAGACAACTAAGATTCTTCAGCTTGGAGAATAGAAAGCTCATCTTATCCATGTGCATAAATACCTGATGCGGAGGAAGGAAAGAAGACGGAGCCAGACTCTTTTCAGTGGTATCCAGTCACAGGAAAAGAAGCAATAGGAACAAAATAAAAACATACAATTCAATTTGAACACAAAAAAACCCTTCTTCAGACTAGATGATCTCAAGAGGTCCCTTCCACACTCAACAATTCTCAGATTTGTGTTTGCATGCTGCACCCTCTCCCACTCTCTACTAGCCCTGTTTTTTCCTTCCCCCCATTCTTCCCCCATAGAAGTGAGGGAAGCTGTTAGACCTGTCACAAAATTTTTCATGGTGCTGGAGTTGGAAAAAGGCCAAGATGCTGTGCCAAAGTTGGGGATGAGAGACACGGCTCCTTTCTCTAAGGAAGCAGTGAGAGCAGCCTTCCCAGCTGAAGGATCTTGCTGTGGCCCCTATCTGATATCATGACCTCTATTGGCAAACAAGTGCCTGTCATCTAGAAGAAATGTGTCGGTCCAAATCTGCTGTGAAGTTAGTAGGAGAATGTCTATTAGGAGTACACCTGAGGAGTTCCTCGTAGGCTTCTTAACTAACTAAAGAAATAGGGTGAATTCATGGTCCCCAGCACTAGGCTCATATCATTTGTGCTCTTCACCTCTTTGCGGGCTCATATCATTTGTGCTCTTCACCTCTTTGCGTGCTCATATCGAGTTAGTTTTAGCTGATATCAAGCAGTGTTATCCCAGACAATGCCTGGGCCTGGTGTGGAGGACGGAGCATGCCAGAGACTGCTCCCCGGCGGCAGTTTGGATATGACCACTCTCTTTGGGAAAGAAGGATTTGGTTGAGCTTCACTCATGGATAGCAAATGGACCCTGACCATTATTAACTAGTGTGGATAGAATCTCCTACTTCTAACAAGGTAAAGGAGATGAAGCATGGCTGAGGTGGAATGACTGAAGGCTTTTTTTTGTCTTTTAGAGAATAGAAGACTGAGGGGAGAGCTGATAAACACACAAAAGGCGGCAGCGAAAAGGGGAGAACAACTTGTTCGCATGGTTCCTTGTGGAAAAAGTTATTTCAGGAAGACTAAACTGCAGCAAGTGAGACTTAAGATAGTCTTTTTTTTTTTTTGAGCATGTAGGATAGTGAAACACAGGAAGAAATTACCTAGGGAGGTTGTATCTATTCCATCACTGAGGCTTCTGAAGTACTTTCTGAAATGTCTGACAAGGATGTATTAGTGGGGTTGATTCTGTGTTGTGACAATCCTTGTACAGCTCTTTCTTTTCCTTTTTCCCTTTTTTTTTCCTTTTCTGTCATTCTAAGAGCCTCTGGTGATGTGGTGATTATGGACGTGAACCAGCTTTCTCCAACCTTGTTTCAGACATGAAAATTGCTAATAGTCAATGAGTTACATCGAGTATTAGTGGGTTTTAGCTATTTTAGAAGTGGTAAAATTTCCCCAATACATTAATTATGCCCTTCCTCACCAAATGCAGGCACCTTGTTAATCATTATATTCAGTGTCTGAAATGAGAATCGATACTCTTATTTTTCTCCACTGTGTTTTTATTATAGATGTAAGATCTCATGCTGATTGTCACAGATGTAGACTCTTATGCCAAACAAAAGCATGTAAGAAGGAGGCTGTGTTGTGAAAATGGGCAACGGATAAGAGAATCTCCTGCCTGTTTTTTATAATTTTTCCTTTGTAGAAGTTGTGATTCATCTGACCTTGGAGTTGGGTTAATTAACTCTTAGACTAACCTGCAGCACCAGGGGATTCTCTTGTCTTGGAGTTTTATAATGACCTCTTCTGCAATCCATCCTGTTGTCAGAATTATAGACCAAGGAGCAGGCAGAGTGCTCCCTGTAGGTACCAAGCATCCAGCAAAGCTCCATAATACGGATCATCAGTTCAATTCAGCCTTGGGTGAAAGAAGGAAATAAAACATTTCTGGGGACAGCAATTCCTGCCCTTGGATTCCTAAGTAAAGCTGAGCTTCTAGATGGAGATCACTTTTTATCAAGGAAATAAATGAAAACTCATAAAGAGAGTTTTTGTTATTTATGCAGTAATGCATCTCTGTACAAGATGCAGGGACCAAGGACTTCAGAAACAGATTTTATCATATCTTCAGAGCAATGAGAGTGTCTTTAGATTTGCTTTTGGCATGAATCCTTTCTCTGCTGGGAACTTGCAGCCAGTTCTTCGAAACCTTTAAAAATCAGTTGAGGGTGACAGGTAATAGGTCATTATAGCTTTCGATCAGTTTAAATCTACCTGATGGGTCATTCATCAGCCTCTGTGTGATGAGGTGTGTCCAGACTCACAAGGATATTTAGGTACCTAACTCCTAGTTATTTCTGTGGGCATTAAGCATCTGAAAACCTTCTTTGAATTTAATCTCGCATGGTGATATTCCTGTCCCCAGCTCAGAAGTGTCTTAACACAGACGCCAGCATTTGGCTCTTCCAGATTTGGTTGTAGGTTGTCAGGCCCAAGGTTCAACGTGGTATCTTGGGGGGTTAATTTCAACCACATGATCCTGTACCTCCCTGCTCAGCAAAGCAGCGATGACACAGTCACAGCCACTGCCTTTAATTTGTACTTGGAATGAAGCACACCTGTATATGGAGAGTGGAAAAACTATTAGGAAAGGCAGCATTGAAAGCATGTGTCCTGCTGTCGTTGATGTGATGATAGCAAATGTGCTATGGATCAGGAGGAGAGCAAAGCACCCCCAGAGCTGTAACTCCACTACCTTGTGCCACCACTGGATTAACTGAGGAACCATTTCTCTGCTTGCTTTTCATTCAGGAGGATGCTGGAGTTGGTGGTGGGCGGTAGCTAGGAGAGTAGTTCGATACTTTATATTGGGCACTGTGTGTGCCCAAAATGTGAATTAGAATTCGAAAGGGCAGGACAGAGAGGGAACTCATTTAACCCAGTTGTTACTGTGAAGATAGGTGAGGAGGAGTGAGCGAAGGTATATGCGCTAGGCATGTATGCTGAAATGACAGAGTCTGAGGAGCTGAGCCACAGGGAAATGCCCCCACCAGCAGCACTCTCAAGTCGAAACATCTGTGGTTTTTGTTCATGAGGATGTAGCGATAAGCAACACCTTTTCAACTATCAACATTGCCACCTTGCTGAAATTCCTTGCAGGGCTGGATGTTAAAAGCTGAAACATGCATCGTCTTCTCTGACAAACTTGGATACAATGAGTGTACAAAGCCATTTGGCAGGAAATTTTCACTAAGGCATGTCAACGATGAAGGAGACCTAGCGGGGTGCCCTGTTGGGAGGGCTGATGTGACTGACCCAACTCTCTCTTGCCAAACATCCTGTAGACTTTCAGTGCCCCAGTCATGCCAGTTGTATTCTCCATGGCAACTCTGCCACAAGAGTGACAACCAACACACTTCTTGTTTTGCCATGAAGGGAGAGAGTGTGTGCCATGGGAGAGATGGGTGCTGGGCTGAGTTGGATCTGTGACCAGGGAGGCTAGTTTGTGAATAGCTAGTACCAAGAAATGAGACAGCCTTGTCTGCTCTCCTAAAGGAATGATTTTGTAAAGGAGATAGTGGGACCCTTGTTCAGTTTTCTCTTGTGCTGGAAGACTTCAGAGAGTGCCTGTGTCCCCAGCGGGAAGACCAGCTTATAATGGTGCATAGGGCATTTTATATAGCATATTAAATGGGCATAATAATATTATATTATATTATATATTATTATATTATGCACTATAATTTATGGGCATCTCATATAGCAAAAGCCACTGTAGTTGATGAAACCACAGAGTTCAGAATTTTTAACTTGGCTAAAATGATAGGAAATTCAAAGCACAGATTAAAAGATGAGTGAATATTTTGGCATTAGGAAAGACTGGCTTTCAACCTTTGCTGTAATCACAAAACAAAGCATTTTGAGAATTTTGAGGACTTTTGCTTGAAACACTATTAAGAGCCTCTAGTTTTGTGTGCCTTTAACTGTGCCAGTTTCTGCATAGTGACGGACTATGTCAAATATTCCTTAAGAGAATCTGTCATTGTTGCTTTGCTCTTTAATAACTGCTGCCCTCGTGTTTTGTTTTCTAATGGGTGCTTTTGCCTGACTGCTCAGATGTCCAGATGCAAAGACATGATATTTAGGAAGGGCCTATTTAGGAATGATGAGAGGAGCAGGCTGGCTTGGGCATGAGGAACAATGAAGTTAACTGGGACTCTTCAGCTGGAAAAAGAGATGGCTTAGAGGCATTATAAGCAAAGTTTGCAAAATCATGAATGACATAAAAAATAGAAAAAGAAAAGGCTCATTGTGTTGTCCCTCATAAGAACTGAGCTAGATCCTGAACAAACAAGAGAACGTTTGTTATACAGTGGGTGCCAGAGCTGTGTGATTCCTTGCCAAAGGATATTGTGGATGTAATAAATTCACCTGAGCTCAAGGGAAGAGTGGAGAAGTCCATACAAGATAAATCCATAAAAAGTTATTCATGTAGAAATTGTAGTTGTCTCTGAGTTTGACCCCTGGATCCCAGAGCCGGAGGTAGAGGGAATATGTTTGTTCTGTTCATTCTCATCCTTAGGCATCCAGTAACAGCTAGTGACAAAAAAAAAATAAGAATACTGGGTTAGTTATCCCTTCTGTCCAGCCCTGCATTCTCAGGTTATGGTATGTTCTTATGTTGGGGCTGAGTCAAACAGTGTTCGTTTTGGTTACCTCAGACTTATGCATGGATCATGGTGTCACACTGCATAAACTTCTGCCTAATGTGTTTGTGATGTTTGATTTGAGAAGGTTCTTCTGTTCTTCCAGGCCATGAGGCAAGGAACATCTTTTTGGGCAGGCATGAGGTGTAGTGACTGTTTTGGGGCAAATAATACAATATTTATTGATATAACTGTACATTTATAGAGAGTTTCAGGTGTGGCTGCCCATTGTCAGATGCCTCCAGTCTCCTGTGCGTCTAGAGAACAACAGAATGATTTACAGATTGCATGAACTGAAGCACCAGGTGAAAAACAACTGGATTGACATGATAGATCCTAGACTGCAGATTTTCACTGTTTCTTATTTAATTTGAGAGCTTCACCACTGTTCCAAAAAGGGCTCCTCAAGGACAGAACAACCTGGAGGGCAGAAGCTCATGTTCATCTCTCTGCAGGCTGCCAAATTCAGCAGGTTTTTTGTAGGGACTATGTGATACTTTTGTAAAGTGTTGCTGGGATATGCAGAGAGTTTTAGAAGTTCTGCTTTTCACCACTAAACCTGATACATGGCTGTCTTTTTCCCTCCCCGTGCCAGGGATGTATTTCCACAAGGTCTGCCTGATGAATACGCCTTTGTAACTACCTTCAAATTCCGGAAGGCTTCCAGGAAAGAAGACTGGTATATTTGGCAGATTATTGACAAGTACGGCATACCACAGGTATGAGGCCCTTTGCAGCCAGCAAGAGCAGCCTTGTTTCTCCTTTGTTGCACAAACTAACTTTCTCGCTTTAACCTCCCACTCCTTTTTCCTTGTGGAGTAGTAAAAATCCCTTTGCCTATCTTTCAGCTCATTTTGCCGAAAATCCTTTACCTTTAATTCAAACCCTGGAGCAAAGTTTGCATAGACCTTGATTGTTGTTAGCATGCAGATAGATGTATTAGTTGGAAAGGGGGAGAAAAATATACCATCCTTGCTCTTGAAACCACCTTTGGGTTTTTGGTTGTTTTGTTCAGGTAGTTCTGTTCGGGGAAAATATTTTGCCTGTTTGGAAAAAGATAACCAGACAGATCTACCACAGAGCAGTGAGCTACGTCAAGTTTTTCCACAGACTTCTAGATATCATGCAAAGGTATTATGGTTTCCCTACTTAGGATGTGGATGTAACACCTATTCTTGCTACACAACCCTGAGTCCTGGCTGCTGTAGAATTTGATCTAATAATTTTTGTCAAGTGCTCTCTGCTTCTCAGAAGAAAAATACCATAATAGTGTAATAAAGGGCAGTCCCTATAAAGCATCTTCTTAGCAGCATGCTCTAGTTTGGGGTTTTGAGTGCGCTTGAGGAGGGATTTGGATGGGCTGTGTGTTTTTCTGCTCAGTACAAACATGGTGCTGATGGCATTACCCATGATCCATCTAAGCTGGGCTGTGAGCATGGACTCCCGTAGCCACGTAATGCAGTATTGCTGCTTTGGGACTGGTATTCGAAAGGGTTTTGGGAACTCATACTGAAGGATAGGTGCTGTTTGAGGACTTAGCTGACTGAGTTTCAGGTAATGGTAAAAGGTGCATATGAAAATTATTATCAGCTGCACTTTGTTAAATGAAACATGATTTACTGTGCTAATTCCTGCAGAGTGAGAATGTGTATATAGAATCATAGAATCATAGAATGGTTTGGGTTGGAGCAGACCTTGAAGTTTCAATCCCCTGCCATGGGCAGGGACACCTCCCACTAGCCCAGGCTGCTCAAAGCCCCATCCAGCCTGGCCTTGAACACCTCCAGGGATGGGGCAGCCACAGCTTCTCTGGGCAACCTGGGCCAGGGGCTCACCGCCCTCACAGCCAAGAATTTCTTCCTAATATCTAATCTAAATCTCCCGTCTTTCAGTTTGAAACTGTTACCCCTCATTCCTATCATTACACTCCTGGACAAAGAGTCCCTCCCCATCCTTCCTGTAGTCCCCTTTAGGTACTGGAAGGCTGCTATAAGGTCTCCCCGGAGCCTTCTCTTCTCCAGGCTGAACAACCCCAACTCTCTCAGCCTGTCCTCATAGCAGAGGTGCTCCAGCCCTCTGATCATCTTCATGGCCCTCCACTGGACCCGTTGCAACAGGTGCATGTCCTTCTTGTGCTGAGGATTCCAGAGCTGCATGCAGTACTCCAGGCGGGGTCTCACCAGAGTGGAGTAGAGGGGTAGAATCACAATAGTGGTTTGGCCACGACATTGTAGACCTGCATAGCTTACAGGCTGCAGACACTTCTGAGCTCACGCTCATCTGAGCTAACATTTCCAGCCAGCATGGTGCTCAGCTGCATGGAGATGTTGGGTCAGATCTGGAGTCAGCCTACCCTGTGCTGCTCACGTCAGACACGGCTTGGTGCTGATGTGGCCAAACTCCTTCCAGCTCTGCAGCTCACGGACGCACTGTTTTCTCCCCTGGCTCTGCGCTTTGCTCCATTCCCTGCTGCTTGAGGGTAGCTGCCTGACTTTGGTAAAAGAAATCAATTTGTAAATGAACTATAAGTATAATGTCTTCAAAAGCATATTTTTGCCTGCTCCAAAGTTTGCAACTATGTGTTATGTTTCTTGTATGTTATGCTGGATTATTTTAGGCAGAAAGGAAGATATTTGTTGCCGTCTGTCCTTTAACCCTTCTAACTTTCCTGTATTCCTAGGCGTCGTCTCTTGTATTTCTAATTAAATGGATTAGGCCAGGAACCAGTCTTCGGCACTAACTTTATGTGGCCTGGCCTGACTGTGTCCACACTGTGTAATACATGGTCCTAGGTCTCCTCTGAGCCTAAGGCATAATTGTTATTGTGCGTTTCAGTTTTCTGTTCAAAGTGTCTGAAATAAAGTGTGGGCAGTGTTACAGCTCAGCAGATCAGTTTCATACCAGACAATGAGGGATTTGTCCACGCCCCATGGGATGGTTGACAACATGGGGTGGGTACTAAAGAGCACAGAGCTGGATAGAAGGAGTAGAGGACAGAGGGATCCAAAACAGTTTCAGCTTTGTCTCTCTGCCAGTGGATAGATGCCTGTGGCGTGCTACCACCCAGCCATGCCCAAGCATTGCCTGGGAGGCATCAAGGTGGCATGTGCTGAAACCATGCCGAGGATTGTACTCACAAGAGAAGTCTTTAGATGGTCATGGGTCTGCACCCAAGCCTGTGCCCTGCCACATCATATTTACTAGAACAGGTGTAGGATCCCTGTCCAACTTCATGTCTCACCTAAAACTCTGTCCTCTGCTCTTTCCTTGAGCTTCTCACCACATGCTGTACCCTCCCTGACTTTGGGGTGTCAGTCACAGTGGAATGCAGGCAGGAAGAAGCAGGAGGCTTGGCACTTTACTAACATAGTCATTTCTGTTTGCCTGTAGGTCTCGATTCGACTGGACGGAGAGAACAAAGCTGTGGAGTACAATGCTGTTGGGCTCACTAAGGATGCTGTGAGAGTGGTCTTCCGAAATTCACGAGTCAGTGATCTTTTTGACCGCAGCTGGCACAAAATTGCCCTCAGCATCCAGTCAAAGGCTGTCTCGCTTTACATAGACTGCAGACTGGTGCAGATGCTGCCCATTGAAGACAGGGAAAATATTGACATTCAAGGAAAGACTGTGATTGGCAAACGCTTGTATGATAGCGTCCCCATTGATGTAAGTACTGTGTGTGCCGATTAGAGCTGGGGTAATGTTCAGCATTGGGTTTGCAGGATGTAAATGGGGTTTGGGGGATTATGTTGTAATTGACCCTTTTTCTGAAATAGCATCACTGAAACATTACCTGTACTACATAGCTAAAACAGACTGGCATCTCATCATGTGCAAGACTTGCTGTCTTTTTGTGTGAGACTGTCAGTAACTCTGTAATAGGGATTAAATATGAGAAATCCATTTCATCTTTCTGTCTAGTCCCAGAATGTGCTGTAGTTAAAATCAGAGACAAAATCATCCACAAATACCGTCAAACTGAGTAGTGAACTACACAGGTGAAGGTCTTTTGCTGTCTGATCTTGGCATTATGAATGTTTCTACTTGTGATAGGAAGAGATGGGGAAAAAAAGAAAGCTTGTTAACTCAGGAGACTCGTGAAATATTCTCAGTTCCTCAGAAAAGATACCTGATATTAAATGACTGTTGCTCTAATTGAACCAAACCTGAGACCTGCAGGTTGGACCTGATTGTCCAGTAGCAGTGTTAACTTAGTATAACTTACACATGATTATTTGGTGTTTTGAGACTTGCGTAATTTTTCTGTACTGTGCAAAATGGATGGAATGTGCATATTAAATGTGCTAATAACATTTCTCCTGCAGGGATAAATGGTCAGAAGATGCAAGGCACAACAGGAATAAAAAAAACTTTATGTCTAGATGAAATTCTAGGAAAGATAGAGGTGGTCAGTATACATGTTCTCAGACAGAAATTTGGCCAGGACATGGGGATTAGCCTGCCTCCTTATTTGCATGAAAACCTGCACCAGAATTTTAATAGTCATAGTCAGGGTCTCATTAGATCAGCAGTCTTGGAGCACGCAGAGATATTTGTCCATTATGGCGAGAGAGAGAGAGATATTGACTACAGGATCCATAGAATCACTATGAAGTTAGCCCCATCTGTTTTTTGTTTGTATTTGTCTGCACTGTTTGTATCCAAGCAAACGGATACGTGGTCTTTAATAATTCAGTGTCTCTGAGACTATTGCCTCACTTTGTCTTCCAGTTTGATCTTCAGCGGATGGTTATTTACTGCGATTCTCGGCATGCTGAGCTGGAGACCTGCTGTGACATTCCCTCTGGACCTGTAAGCTTCTTTTTGTCATTTGTTCATTTTCACATGAACACCCTTCATTGAAATCTATTTGTTCATTTTCACATGAACACTCTTCATTGAAATCTATTACATAAATCAGGGAATATATGACAGTGTGGGATTATCATTTTTTTAATGACGGTGAATGAAACCTAACTAGGCACTTGGTAATGTAGCAGTGCCAGAAGAGGACCACTGCCGAGGGATGAGTATGAGGAATTTTAAGTTTCCAAGTTGCTCTTTCCTTGTCAAACTGTCAGGGGAAACAAAACCCTGAAGTGATGATGGAACAACAGAAAAGCAGCATGAAATATTCAACATGTTTCCCACTGGTTTTATTTGGGAAGAGCTAAAACGGTGCCAGTTGCTGCTTAGTTTCCTGTGCCCAACTCTCATTAGAAACCCACCCTCCTTTCACTCTTCTCCCATCAGTCTTGGTTAGAGAGATTCGTTGTTCATTTTGCCACATTTTTCCCTATTGCTTGAATGAATGGCTTTTGTGGGATTCCATTCCTCACTAGGACTCATTTAGTTGTGCGTTATCCAGTAATGCCTATGCGGTTTCTCTAGAGTGGGTGGAAGAGGAAGCTTTCTAGCATTGAAGGCTTTGTCATGACCTTGGGTGTTTGGGTGTAGTGCCAGGTCACGGTCCTGACGGAACCACCTCCCCTGGAAGTGAGGCCAACTGTTGGCAACGAGCAAGTCGGCCACCTCAAGACTTTCAACTGCTCCTGTCCTGCTGGACAAAAGGTGAGTGTTGAGATGAGTGTGTTTCATTTGAGCTGTGCTGGATAGATTTGGAAATAAGGGTATGACACCGTGCAAGTGGGTTATAAGAAGGGCTGTATTGGTTTGTGAAGCACTTTAGGACCTAGAGGTGGAAAGCACTTCATAGAAAGAGCCAGGCATGTATTATTCACAGGTGAGATGTCTGCAGAGGTAATGGCAGTCTTCCCAGGTGTTTTCTCTGCACCTAATTCAGTGATTTTGATCATGCTGGTAGTCCTGGTAATAACCTTGAAAACAAAGCAGTTATTCTTACCCAGCCCAGTTGTGTGCATCCTTTTTCCAAACAAAGAGGAAGAGGTTTTGGAGATAAATATAGCCACATTGAAAAAAATCTCATAGCTTTTAAAAGCAGTGTGCTTGCTTACATTGCCTGTGACTGAGTCCTCTGAGAAGCCAGCTTCATTGTCATTGCTCTTGAGGGCATGCCAGTTTTATTGTGTTCTCCACTAAAACCTGAAAACATTTTTGTTGTCCTCAATTGTTGTAGGATTGGATCCCTTGGTTTGTTATATAATGAGACGATCAGTCTGACTAATCATGTGTTTTTTTGCCTTAGGGGGAGAGAGGTCCAACTGGCCCTGAAGGTCCTAAAGGTCCAAAGGTCAGTAATATGTGTTAGTTCATTTGTTTAATAAAAACAACAATAAAACAGTTTCCAAGTGAGTTGAGGAGATGAAGATTTTGAGAAATGAGAGTCAATTTAGCATATGGCTGAGTTCAGATAGTTTTGGATAATCCTGGAACTGCAGGAGACACTGGTCATCCTGTATCTGTGCTTTAAGCTTGCATTTGAATTTCTCTGTTGCTGCTTTGTGTCATTCTTAGGGTAACTGTGTTCCAAAATTTTTTCCTGTAGCTTCTAAACTGGCATTTTTTCAAATTAGTGTTATTGACTAGGTCATGCACAGCTTTCATGGTAAGTTACCTGGAAAACCATGAGCTGCTTCTGCACTGTGCCTTGCTCAGCCGTACTAGATATCCATAGGTTAGGTAGCAGCCCTCCAGTCACACTCAATTTGTATTCAAATTTGAACAATTTGTATTCAAAACTATATCCTTCTGAATCACTTCCACAAATTCAGTCACTGAATTTATGCCTGTTTGGTGAATAAACAAATTGCACCCCACCAAAGTTTACTCAGTTATTATGAAACGGTGTGCGAAGGGAAAGGAGAAATCTCTGGTTCTTGGAAGGTCAGACATCCTCAGCAATGTGTTTGGCAAGGCTTGGTCTGCTGTCTGCAGGGAGAAGTTTTGGATGGTGAGGAGATGTGTTTTGGAGTATGTTTTCTGCTGGCATGAAAGAACACGGGTGCATTAATGCTCAGATGTGTCTGACTGAAACTGCAGAAAATGTTTCCTCATGCTTCCACGCATACATAAATAGCAACATTCTATTTTAATCTGTGACAGCTTAAATAATGATGGGCTGTTTTGAAGAATGGCAGAGCCATGACTGTTGTGAGGAGGTTGCAGAAGGACGATGATGATAATAATAAAAGCACCCTGCAGCAATATCCTGTTGTCATTCACCGCTTTGACAAGGTCTATGCGCTGGTGAGGATGTCCGTACTATGTAACATGGCATGCTGCTGGGGTGCAGGAGATACTAGTTGAATACAAAATAGCGTATATCCAAGCACAGCATCGGCGGGTTTTCTGTAACAGATCCTGAAATGGCTGCCCCACTCCCGCAGGTGGGTTGCTGAAGAGTTCTGCAGATGTGTGTGACTTTTCCCTGGCTGTAGTGATCCGAGATTTGTGTACAGCCAGGGTAGGACTGTGTCACTGTCTCAGGGAACTGGGGATGATGCCATTTAAATCTAGGCTCTGAAAACAATTTGGTACAAAGGGGATGATTTGAAACAAATGACTTAGCTTCTCTCTCTGCTAAATAAGGCAAGTAATAGATTTTGCTCCTGACTTGCAAAGATGTTGTGATTAAATAACGTCTACCATCCTTGACAGCAGTTCTTGCATCTCTATTGCCAAGGATCAGGTTGTCACAGTCCCTGCTCTACGTGCAGGAACTAATATCTCTCTCCTCCTCTCTCTCTCTGCAACGTTATCAAGCAACTCAGGCTAAAATGCTGGCCATGGGGAAGAAAGTGAATGCTATTTGCAACTCCTCAATATCATCACCTGGTACTTTATTAAGGGAAGAGTAAGGCCCCACAAAAAAAAAAAAAATAAAATATGATTGGCTTCTGCATTATGTGTAGTTGTAAGTGTCCATAATAAGTTTTAGGATCATTCAACTTGGCTCCTCATTTCTAAGGTGCAAGGGTTGTGTTTCAAAGCTTTGCTGTTGTGTAATGAGAAGGGCCGTAAAGCTTTTTTAAGGTAACGAATATCACAGATTTCTATTTGTTACTTGAATCCAAGAGCTGGGGCTTCAAGAAACGCTAAAAAAAATAGTATCATAATATCTCTACTATGCTCTTAAGTTTGATTAAAACATGCCAACAAGTGGGTACAGCCTAGAGAACAGGAGGCTGAGGGGAGACCTTATTTCTTTCTGCAACTACCTGAAAGGAGGGTGTAGCGAGGTGGGGGTCGGTCTCTTCTCCCAAGTAACAGGCGATAGGACAGGAGGAAATGGCCTCAAGTTGCACCAGGGGAGCTTTAGACTGAATATTAGGAAAAATTTTTTCACTGAAAGGGTTATTAAGCATTGGAACAGGCTGCCCAGGGAAGTGGCTGAGGCACCATCCCTGGAGGTATTTAAAAGACGGGGAGACGTAGTGCTTAGGGACATGGTTAGTGATGGTTTTTGTCAGAGTTAGGTTGATGGTTGGACTAGATGATCTGAAAGGTCCCTTCCAACCTAGAAAATTCTATGATTCTACAGCATAAGAAAAGACCAAGCATTCATTGACTAAAGAAAGAGGTTGGAATATGCAAATGAATAAGGAAATAAATTGTCAGGAAAAGGTAGAAACACAGTGATATCAGGACTCCGAGTCAAAATTCATCATTTTCTGTATAGACAACATCACTACTGAGCATCTCTATTTGGGATGAATTGCAAATCTGAAATCTACCCCTAAATAACTGGGGCCCAAGGGCTGCAGGTACTTGAGCATTATCCAAAAATATTTTACAGGCTGACAGTGAGAAATGCCCTGTGAGAGACTATATGGTCATATAAGAACCCAGAAAAGCAACTGGTTCAGCTGGATCAGAAAAAGAGCACACAGCTGGTGTAAGTCACCTAAGAAATGAATCTCACCAGGGGGTACTAATAGGGAGAGAGGGTAGCATTAAAAATACAGAACACCCCAAAACAGAGCTCTTTAGAGATATTGACAAAGGCAGGAGGACTGTGAAGCTCCTTCTCTATGTTATGATAGTTTTTGGGTTTGGTTTTTTTTTGTTTTGTTTTCCGTAGACCAGTGGTAGCTGGTGGCTTTTCCACTCTTTCTGCAAAGAAGGAATAATGGCTACACAGTTTTGTCTGTTTTCTTTAAAAAAAGGTCAGTTTGAGAGTCTGTGAAGTGGAGTGAATGTGGCTGTCATCTATCTGAGTTGAAGATGGAGAGACCGGTGTTCAGGCTCTGCTATCCGGAGCTCCCATAGCATGTTCCTTCTTTTAGGGGAGGACGTTTGGACAGGCTTCTCCTATGGTGCCATCTGACCAATGGAACCATTTGAAGTGTATAACCAGCATAGGAAGATAATGAGTTTCTGTTCCTCTCTAATTTAAGTCTCCAAAGGCAGGGGAAAAACAGGACCACTTGCAGTTGTTAGAAAAAGGGGAAAAAATCCCACAGAGGTGAACACCTTTGCCACAATCATCCATGCTGCCAAACTGAGGAATAATGCACGGAGACACAGCGTACATGTTTTGGAAGGAGATACAGTAAAGGATGGTATTGAGGAAGAGTGAGGCAGGAAATAGCCTTGGAAGAACTGGCTAACATGCCTGAAGCTGGGTCCTATTGATAAATTTTAGATGCTAACAACAGCCCAGTCTAATTTATTTTCCTTCCGTACTTGCTCTGCATGCTGTGTTGTTTGCAGGCAGCCGGGCTGGCTGGTTGGGCCGCTGGGGTGATGGTCAACAGGCTTCTGCTCTCTTCCAGCACTGCTATCGATCCGGGTTTAGAGAAAATCACTTTTCTGGGAGATCTGTTTTTGTGCACGTCATAGAAATGACATTGCTTACCTGCCTGTGGGAAGTCCAGTGGATCAGACATGCTCTAGTGTGATGTATTTTTTTCCTCAAAATTAGAAAAGAGTTTTGATGTACCTCAAGTGACTTAAAAGATATGGTTACGTAAAAACTTTATGAATTTTGCCACAGCCTACTTGAATTGACTGTGACATTGTTTTTGCATTTATGCTACTTGCTCTGTGAAATTTCTTTCTTTTGGAAAAAAAAAAAAAAAAGGTTAAAGAAAGACATTTTCATAGTTTCTGTGCTTTCAAAAGCCTTTCTTCATCCGAGTAAAAGAAAGCATGATCCCGACAAATGTTTCAGTTTCTGATGCAGCTAAGCACATTTTTGGGGGCATAGATCAGCACAAATTGAATACAGCCACAAAATTAAATCCTGTTGTGGTGCATGTGGGGAGTTTTGGGGAGTACAAGGGTCATTCCTGCTCTGGGTCTGAAACTTATTCCGTGTGATGCCATGTCTACACCGAAGTCCACGGTGCCTAAACTCCCTACAGGCAAAAGATGGTGGGAAGGTAGAAATAGGTGATGACATTGTATTTGTTAGTGATGGATGGGGAGCTCAGCACAGCATATTTCTGGTATATACCTTTTGGGTGAGAATCAGGCAGAAGCAAGGTAGAGGTGTGTGGGCAGACCCCCCTTCTCTCTGGCAGCTCCTGGTGCTAGAGGAACTGAAGGAACTGCTGGCAGCACTGCACAGAGCCTTAAACCAGTCTCCTCATTGTATCCTCAGCTGGTCCTTCTTCCTGTTTTGTGACTGTGGAGCAGTATATGAAAAGGATTTGCGGGTATTTTTTTCTGCACTTGCTGGTTTTGGCACCGCTTTTAGTTCTATATCTGATGAATATTTATGAAATCCTGCATCTTGTTTCATTCTTCATCCCGTTCACCCCCATTCTTTTTAGGAGACAAGTGGAGAAAAAGTTTTGTTTGGTTTTTAATTGACCATTTTTCTCTTTTCCTACCTATGTATTTGCTTCTCCAGCTTTCATTCCTCTATCCATCATAATTTGTATGTTCACAACTGTCTTTTTTTCTGTGTTCCCTTCCCCGTCTTCCACTGGAGCCAGCAAGGAGAGCGGCTCTGTGTGTGTTGCATAGTTCTGCAAGGGAAGGGGGGAGTTAGCGTGAAAATTTAGCGTGAATGAAAACAATGGGGTTTGAATTTTTTTTTTTTTTTTAAATAGCTCTAAAATCTTGACAGGTTTATTTTTTCCGTATTTTAGGTGTGCACCCTCTAGGTCATATGTAAACCACCCTTCCAAGTCCTTTCTGGCTTGATAGAAAATAAGGACTTTTGAAGTACCTCACAAGAGAAAGCTCTCTGCCTTGTCAGTGCACCCTGAAGGCTTCTAGCAGTATTTTCATGTGAAAAATAGAATACAGAATCAATATAAGAACTTGGACATTCAAGTCAGTATAGGTGCAATGAGGTACACCTTGTCCTTTTGGCAGGAGCTGAAATCTTGGCAGTAGAGAGTGGTGGGACCAGAATTGTCCACAGTCTCAGTCAAACCCTTCTTGCACTGCTTCCCAAAAAATCAAAGCAATGGAAAGCTGACTGCAAAATACAAAGAATAATGTGGTACACTTCACAAACGAGTTCAACATGGAGGTGTAAGAGGAAATCTCATCTTTTATTTCTATGCCTGTCAAGAAAGGAATGAATTAACTCTGTGGTACTAACACCCTTTCTTTTTCAAGGGAGAAAGTGGCAGCCCAGGGTTTCCTGGACTCAGAGGAGAAAAAGGAGAGCCAGTAAGTATGAAACACCAGAATGATTTTATGTAAGGAGATGGAAATACAGGTACTTGTATTCTTCTTTATGGTGAGAATTTGCTCACCATGTCAATGTGCCCTGTTGAATGTGTTCCATCTGCTGGGCCTTTACTCTAGGGGAAAGCTGATCTTTCTGGCACCCAATGGCATTTCTTGGAGGAGGAGGGGGAAACGTGTGGGTTCATCCCTGAATACAGCTGATAACTGACTTAGTATTTGCCTTCTAATTAAAATACGTAACTTGGGTGTATTTGATTATAGCACAACTGCACATCCAGCAGGGACAGCATGAGGCAACCAAACACAAGGAAGATGCAAATCTCTCTCAACTCTTTTACATTCAGATGACCAAGATACAACTTTCCACAGCTGCAATTAATGCAAATGACAGACTGAGTTTTTAGGCAAGAAAATCTTTAACCCTATGTAAAATTCATTCTAATAAGGGTTGTTGGCATCTTTGATTTTGGAAATGTAATATCAGACTCTGCCCTGAATAGAAAATAAGATGTTTTCCTGGCTGCAGTAAGAGAATTAGGGATAGGTTTTCTGTTTTAATTTGTCACTGAATTATTATCAAGGAATTATGCCCAAAGAAAATTACTTTCCCTATAGTAGCTGTCCTGTCACTTGTGTGTCTATATATATGTATATGTGTGTGTGATATATATGGATAGATACACATATCTCAGATCTAGAACACGGAAAACATGAAATATGTATTTTTAGTGTTGTTTGACACACTTGCTATCAAACATATCTTTTCTCCTCTTCTTTCATTTCTAGGGCAGAGCCTATGGCAGAGGAGAAAAGGGGGAAAAGGTAAGATCTAATCCTTCATTGGACTAGTTAAATGGGAGTCACTTGCTGTTGCCGTCTGTAGCTTGAAGGTTGATTTTTAGAGTGCACAGGGTGTAAGAGATGTGATACAGTTGGGTCTTTGTGGGGAACCTTGGTATTGTGTTATGCTGCCTTCTGCAGAAAAGCTGTTGAGTTTTCATTGCTTTTCCCTTTCATGTTTAGTTTCCTTTGTGCATTGGCCATGTAAAATGCCATCAAATTGAAATCATGATCTTTGCTTTGTGTAAGCTGCAGTGAGTTCGTAGAGGATAATGCAGTAAAGCAACTGGCTGGAAGGATGAAAAACAAATGGAAAGTATAATTTTGAGTTTATTGAATTTTCAAAAAGATTAAATTTGGGTCATGAGGAGACTGCCACACTGTTTCTTTTCATTGGATATTTTCATTAAGAACCTGAAGGACAAAAGCTGGAGTATTTTCTTACTGTAAATATTAGTCAGGACAGAGTATTAAGACTTGGAGGTTAAAATTGAAGATACAGAATAACCACTGAAAATTGTTAGGTTATCTGTCTTGGAAAATATGTTCAATGGTGATCAACAATGGGAAATATGTAGCATGACTGGACTAACTTGCATTAAAAAAGATGTTGGTTTCCAAACAATTCTGTCTGCAAACTTCCCATTCCCCACAACAAAATGAGGCTGCAGACCTAAACTGCAGAGGAGAAGTAGATCTTTCCCTCTGTAGCTCCAAATCACACCTAAGGGTGTTTTCCTTATCATCAAAACAAAATTTTAAGTTGTGGGGAACAATGGGAAAAGATTGGCAAGAGGGTCTAGGAGATAGATGGGTGTATTAAGGAAGAAGTCATTGTTCATACTGAAAATGGGATTAAGAATATGTGGAGCTGTTTTCCAGGGGGTCTGTGGCTACCTGATTGCTCAGGAAATTTCAAATAATACTGGATTGTGGTCTGAAAGGGAAAATGCCACACTAGTGAGAACATGGCTTTTATGGCCATTGCATCTTCTCATTTGCTCTTTCTGTGATTATGATATATTGATTGTATATAGTGGTAATGCATCATGTGAAATTACAATCTAAATGAGGGTTGCTTATGGCAGGAAATATTATCGAGCCAGGCTAGAGACATGGGGGCTATAAAGCACGCGTTTCTGCATCCGTCTTCCTGCAGTCCTCCCACTGACAGCCACTATTTAGCCTTTGAGACTCGGGATTCAGCCTTTGGAAACCAGCTCGTGTGTGGCAGGTGGCGAGAGTCAGCAGTCTGATGGGAAACATGATGTTTACAATATGAGTTGTGTTGCAGTTGAAGCAAGTTCTTGTTTTCTTATGTTTTGATCTCTGCAGAAAAGTGTCGGAAAACATCTCTCCGTCTGTATTATTGTCATGCCTAGAAAAATTGTTCTGCAAGTCTGGAGGGGAGAAAATAAAAAGACCCCACAGTATGTGCAGAACTTCTTTGATTGGGATAGCCAAACATCAACTGGCCCAAACAAATGTGTAGGCACAGAGATCCCTGAGTTTATGGCCAGCTTGTTTTGTTTATTTGGTACTCCTGCCAGCCGAGGCAGCTTGTCCTCATCTGTGAAGGAAGTATATTTGGTACCCGGCGTGTTTGTGCTCCCTGTCTGCCTAATGGCTGAATGTCCGTACTGTTGCTGATGGAGAGCAAAGCTATATCAGCTGTACATTGCTGGCTTGATTACAAAGGGAGCCTGGGGATATAGAATCATAGAATCCTAGAATATCTCAAGTTGGAAAGGACCCATGAGGATCATCAAGTCCAATTCCCTGCTCCTCACAGGACTACCTAACACTAAACCATATGACTAAGAGCGTTATCCAAATCATCCTTGAACTCTGACAGGCTTGGTGCCATGACCACTTCCCTGGGAGCCTGTTCCAGTGACCGACCACCCTCTCAGTGAAGAGCTTTTTCCTAATGTCCAATCTGAACTTCCCCGGATGCAGCTTCATTCTATTTCCTCATGTCCTGTCGCTGGTCACCGGAGAGAGGAGATCAGCACCCACCTCTACTGCCCGCCTTGAGGAAGGTGTAGACTGCCATGAGGCCACCCCTCTAGCCTTCTCTTCTCCAAGCTGAACAAACCAAGTAACCTCAGCTGCTCTTCCGAAGTCTTGCCCTTGAGGACATGGTTGGCCCTTTGGGCTGCCAGGGCACACTGTTGACTTATATTCAACCTGCCACCAACCCAAAACCCCAGATCTCTTTCCTCGAGGTTGCTCTCCAGCCTCTTGTCTCCCAATTTGTATGTATAACCAAGATTACTCCATCCCAGATGGAGAATCTGGCACTTGCTCTTCTTGAATTTCATATGTTTGGTGATTGCCAATCTCTCTCGTCTGTCCAGGTCTCTCTGTAAGGCCTTTCTACCCTCAAGGGAGTCCACAGCTCCTCCTAATTTAGTATCATTGGCAAACTTACTTAATGTCCATTTGATTACAACATCCAGATCATTTATAAAAACATTTTAAAGAGCACTGGACCTAAAATTGAGCCCTGGGGAACCCCACTAATGACTAGCCACCAGCCTGATGTAACCCCATTTACTATAACCCTTTCAGCCAGACCTGTCAGCCAATTGCTCACCCAACGTGTTATGGACTCATCTAGCCGTGTGCTGGACACTTTGTCCAGAAGGATAGTGTGAGAGACAGTATCAAAAGCTTTGCTAAGATACAAAACCAACCACAACTCCTGGCTTCCCTTGGTGAACTAGATGGGTCACTTGCTCGTAAAGGGAAATTAAGTTCTTTAAGCAGGACTTTCCACTCGTGAACCCGTGCTGGCTGTGACCAATGACTCTGTTGTTTCTCAAGTGTTTTTCAGTAAGTCCCAGGATAACCTTCTCCGTAATTTTACCAGGTACTGCAGTGAGACTGGCAGGCCTATAATTATCAGGGTCTTCCCTCTTGTCCTTCTTGAAAATTGGGACAACATTTGCCAGCTTCCAGTTGAGTGTGACCTCTCCAGGCACCCAAGACCTTGCTGCCGTGCCATGGCCTGTTTGCCTGCCCTGGTTGTGGTACACCTGGTCACTAGTGCTCACCAGGGTCTTCTTTTATATGTGGGTGGAGGGCTTGGCCACCGTTACTCCTGGCCCTGTCCAGGTCTCATCAGATGCCGTCCCACAAGCTGCAGGCTCCTGTCTGGTCTCTCCACTCCTCTCCTCTCAGTTTCCCCTGGTTCAGGAACTCCACCTGTACACCGCACCAATCATGCTGGCACCAGACCTGCTCTTTTTAGTGACGTGTCTGCATGTATAATTTTTCCTGAACACAAAAGAACATCTTCAGGGTTAGCCTTCATGTGCAAAAGTGAGCCTTGATAGAATCATAGAATGGTTAGAGTTGGAAGGATCCTCAAAGATCATCTAGTTCCGACCCCCTGCCATGGGCAGGGACACCTCCCACTAGACCAGGTTGCTCAAAGCCCCATCCAGCCTGGCCTTGAACCCCTCCAGGGATGGGGCATCCACAGCTTCTCTGGACAACCTGGGCCAGTGTCTCACCACCCTCACAGGAAAGAATTTCTTCCTAATACCTAATCTAAATCTCCCCTCTTTCAGTTTAAAACCATTACCCCTTGTCCTGTTGCTACACTCCCTGATAAATAGTCCCCCCCATCTCCCCTGTAGGCCCCATTTAGGTTCTGGGAGGGGCTCTAAGGTCCCCCTGGAGCCTTCTCTTCTCCAGGCTGAACAACCCCAGCTCTCTCAGCCTGTCCTCACAGGAGAAGTGCTCCCACACTCTGATCATATTTGTGTCCATCCTCTGGGCTTGCTTTGACAAGTCCATGTCCTTTTTACATTGGGGGCCCCAGAGCTGGACGCAGCACTGCAGGTTAGGTCTCACCAGAGCGGAGCAGAGGGGCAGAATAATCTCCCTTGACCTGCTGGCCACACTGCTTTTGATGCAGCCCAGGATACTGTTGGCCTTCTGGGATGCAAGCGCGCGTTGCCAGCTCATGTTGAGCTTTAGGTTGGAAAAGACACTTAAGATCATCAAGTCCTCAGCATCAGGAAGAGGGTATCAGCCATGCAGGTGGTGTGTATTCATTGGGTCACTATTGCATGTGGAAGCAGAGTACTGTGCCTAAGTCTTGGCGTCAGAAGAGGTGCCTATGAGAGGGAAACAGCCAGAACCATGGGAGCTGGGATGCAAATGCCTGCAGTGCTGGATGCTATCTATACTCCTGAAAAAAGGAGGAGAGCCTATGAAATTAAATCCTTCCCAGGTAGGAAAATACCTGGAAAGGGCGGATTCACATGGCTCCTTTCTGTTTGACTGCTGCCCTGCAAGGGCTGCATGAGTGTGAATTCTTTTTTTTCACTCTGGCTGTGGCAACTTTATGTTTCCTTGGTTTTTATGGGTATGGGCCAGTGCTGGGAAACTGGATCAGAGATGCTGAATTTCAGACAGCTGCAGTGTGTGTAATCGTTGCTGTGCATGTGCTGTGGGCTCCTTTATAAAAAGGTTCACATCCTAAGTGTTGACAGAATAGTTATCTCACCTTTGAAAAGACTGAGATGACAAGATTTAAATCATCTCCTTATTATAGTATTGCTCTTCAGCTGTACTAGTGCCCAACACCTGCCAGATCATGCTTTTGCCAAGTATTGCATGTAGGGCAATTTTGTGATGTCTGAGGCATTTGTTGGAGGGCAAATCCTGTGCTTTTTCAGGAGGACAGCGGAGGCACTGGCCTTGCTAGTCCAGGCCATTACCTCAGTTATATCACTAAGTTAAAGCCAAAATGATGCTTGTATTAGAATACATAACATGCCAAGCACATCATTAGTGGTAAACCAAAAGATAATAGCAGCTGTGGCTAAAAACCTAATTCATGTTGACATGAGGTCTTGTGTGACTTTGAAAACCAGGAAATTCACTGTGATGGCTCAAGCAATATCCCAGCATGTTCTGTCAGGCCTCCATATCTCAGCCTCATAGCGGATGCTTTTTATGTTCAGAAACAGGCATGTGCAGACCAAGTAATTGTGCACAGATATATTTAAAAAAAAGAGAAAATAACATAATGCGTCTACAGGTTCTCATGTAAACTGCTCCCAAGTGGATTTCCTGGTTAGTGTGATACATCTTCCACGGCTCTCTATTGGGTCTTTAATTTCCACTGTTGACTGTCATCTTTCAGCCCTTGGAGTGTATAATCCCCGTGGCATTAGATATAGTCTGTTATATTTCTGCTCATAAATGTGTTCCCCTTTACTGTGTGTTCATTCACTTGTTTTGCAGACGCTTATGTTATTGAACTGATTATTAGACATGGGCAAATATCCAATTCTATAACACGATCACCATGAAAGGCAATATTTGGCTTTATTCTGTAGGTTATTGAAATGGATATGTGCTAGACCAGATGGCCTGGTCCTGCAAGTGTTGTAACTCAAATCTTCAAACTTCTATTGATCCAAGGGGAGTAGGTGCAGGAGAGGAGTGAGGGCAGAAGAAACAGCTGTAGAGCATTTTTGAGGATGTTTCAAGCAAGACGGGGTTTCAGTGACTCTTGATCAAAGTCAGGGAAATCATGTTTGACAAGGGAGGTTCTGAAGAATATGAGGTCTGCATTCCTGGGGAGCTGTCATCCACATCGTGAGCCAGCCTGCCCTTCTAATGCCTCCATACAAAGTATAACTTAGAGGCTTTCAAAATCTTACGCCCTTGTCTTGCAAAGTACAGAGTATTATGCAATGGTGCTGAGCCACCCTTCGAGCATCCTGAAGGCCAACGGTAGTGAGACGGTGCACAGATGCTTGGAAAAGCTTCAACTTTGCAGAGGATATGATGAAAATCTGTCAAGCTTTGAGTGTAATGGAGATATCAGCAGGAAATAATCTTTCACTGTTTTTTCTGTTGTAAAAGCTAAGGGGAAGCAAATCAAACTAGCTGATGGCAAGTTTAAAATGAACAAAGTGAAGTTGCTTTTCATACAGTAGGTATTGGAGCTCTTTGCAGTCTCCTCTGGAGGTTAAAATTTTGTGTGTTTAAAAAAGTGCATATGAGTTAATTGAGAGAGAGGTTTGTAAACATCTAGTGAGTACAAAGACACTATCTCTGCTTCAGGATGTCAGCGAGTCTCTGCAGACTGTGGTGGGTGGGAGCAGGACAGTAGGTTAGAGAAGTCTCCCATAAGGCCACTGCTGCAGATGGGAGAGGAGCTGGCTAAACCTTTGGTCTGACTGCTGGTAGCTGTTCTTAGACGTTTGTACAACTCGTGAATATTCCTAACACCCTGTCCTGGTTTGAGGTAGAACAGAGTAAATTAACGGCATATTCCTCAGACAGTGTCTGGTTCTGGCAGATAACATCTGATGTTTATAGTTAATTTCAGAAAGTGCAGTTAGTTAGAAGAGACTTAGCTGAAAAGTAAAATTACTGTGAAGAAAATTGGTTCTGTTCTACCTCAAACCAGGACACACACTGTGTCCTGTCCCCCCAGAAGCGGACAGAAGTTTCCATAGTCTGCTCAGGGCTTGGGCCAACACTGTCCGTAGCTGTTGAAGAAGTGTAGGAAGCACAAGAACGGTGTCATGAAACAATTGTATCAAGTTATCACTACTGTGATTTTCCACAGGAAACCAAACTGTGGGAGGTGAAAACTCTAACCAGGAGCACCCACCTTCTGCAGTGGTGGTGGATGAAGGTTCCAGTATGGTTTACACTGGGACTTCCCTCACTAATGCATTTCCAAGAGTATTCAAGCTTTCCCTTTGTGCTTTATCTGTTTCCTTCCATGCTAATAATCACACATGCAGCAATGAATATGAGAAACAACTTTAGTGGATTAAGTCTATATTCTCCCAACAATGTTTTTTTCATGGTAATGACTTGCTCTGATAAAAATGCAGAAGGATTATTATAGGATTTCTAACGAGAATAAAACCTCTGAAGTGGCTTGGCTTATTAGATATGCAGTGACTGCAAGACCAAGCAGAGAAAAGAAAAGCAGGCAGATAGTTAAGGCTCTGGGCTAGGCTGCAGGAGACCCAGGCTTAAAACTTGGCTCCAACAGATTTGCTGACCTTAGGCAAAGCAGCAAGTCTTTGTTCCTGTAAAACGAAGCTGGAGAACCTCTTTCCCTCCCGGCTTTGTATATCTTTCCTGCTAGATCCTTCAAACAAAGACTTTGCTTCCCCTTCCCTTACTTGTCCTCCAAATTGGAATTTTTGCCATTTTTAGGGCTTCTGGAAAAGCTGTGGAAATCTACCCTGCTAGGTACAGTCTTTCCACACAGAGTCCTATTCTGTCTTTGCCCTGAGGCAGCTGAATTTAATAAAAGTCTGACCTGAAAGCCATGTAACACTTTTACCCCAGTCCTGTGCTGTCAGCAGGGCTTACCAAATTAGCACGAATGCGATGCCTGTGGGTCGGGGATGGCCGGCATCCAGTAACGTGGGGAACAAGAAAATTAGTACAGTTCTGCCTGCAAAAGCTGCCGCAGACATTGCTGGAGTCTGATAACGCATGCTGGTTTGATGGCAAAGGAGAGCTTTTGTTTGGGTATTTTTAAGGGACGCGTTTTGGGACCAGAAGTGTTGAGTGTGTGACTTGGTTGCAGGTGGAGGTCAGGCTGGAAGTGGTGTTTTAGACACAGAGAGCTATAATAATGTTTGAGAGTCAGGTCCCCGAGTGTCAGCGTGCAGCAAGGACCGTCTGTGCCCTAAGGGAGATGGAGCTGGGACCAATACCATGGGCAGGGCAGCAACGCTTAAACCAGGACTTACCCCAAAGCAAGGGAGCAGGATGGGTCAGTGATAGTAGCCAGGTTCAGCTGAGAGTCCAGATCACCAGACTGGTCCATGGTTGATGAAACAAGTCTGAATCAAGGCCAGGAAAGTGATTTTGCAATTCAGGGTCAGGATTAGCAGAGTGCATTGCCCAGCTGCTGCAGTGTGGTTCAAGCAAGGGCCAAAGGGGAGAGCTTAAAACTAGCTTCAACACAAAAGAACAGGAACAATAATCTGAACTTCTAGAAGGAGGATGTGCTGTCTGAGCACTTACACGATGTGGAGCCTGAGCTTGCATGAACCAAGAATTAGTTTTTATTCCTGCAACTTCCAAATAAAACTAATTATTGCTCCGAGAGATGATGCATGTGTCCTTTTTACTGCTGAAACCTTGAGCCCCGGTGCAGGGAAAGTGCTCCAGCGAGGTTACAGGCCTTGTTTGGGCTGCTGTGGTGTTCAGACATTGTCACCAAGTCCCAAAATTCTTAAATGCCACCCAATTTACCCAGGGCTAGTGAGCTGAAGGCTCCATGAGCCTAAGGAAGGAGCAGGCAGCAGGAGCCCTTGCCCATCAGCATCCAGGTCAGTGGGCAGCGCTCTTTCAGGGAGCACATCTTGACAATAACAAGATGGGAAAACATGTCCAAGTTTAAAGATACTATTGCGTCTGAAATTTGAAAACAAAACAAAATGCCAGCTGCCTGGTAATTGGTGTTCCTTGGAGATGGTGGCTGTGGAAATACTGCTTCCTTGGGGTTTGCTTCTTACCACTGTGATCTTCTTACTTTATTGCAGAATAAAAAATAACATAAGCATAGCTCAGACTGACCTGGTAATGGAAAGTGAAAGTGCAATATCTGCAGGTTTTTTTTCTTATTATTTTTTGTGCTGGAAATCATCTCTCTCGGGAACCATTCTTAGCTACTGACTTCATCTGATTAAGGTCACTCAGCACTTAACTTCTCAGTCCAGCACTTAAACATCTGTATAATAATACCTCATCTACTTCATAAGGCTGCCATGCAGCTCACTGGAGTCATTCGTATCTGTCATTTCTTTTCTGAATCTTGTGATTAAAAAGTGAGGTGTATTAATGTTGGTATCTGCCTTAGTGCTCCAAGTATGTTCTGAATCCTCTTGTGTATGCAGGCAATTTCCATCTGCACATTGAGTATTTTTGAGTCCTCTTAACTGTAGTTAAAGTATATTCTGCACAACTAAATAACCATGGTTTGATAGAGTTCTTTTTCTTAACAATAATTAGAGGGGTTTAGATAAATTCTGTGGTTTTCTGTGACCCAGAATAACAGCTGCAGATTGTAATAAACAACTAGAAGCCATACCACATAGTAATTGTGCATCGTGACAGCTTAATTCTCAGCAGTGCAAGAATACTAGTAACTTGGGATTTTTTTTCCTTACATAAACTTAGAAAACATTTCTTTCTTTTCAGCATTGGTCCATGGCTGGCAGGTACATTGCTGGTATATAATGACATCTACTGGCAACCAGAAGTTTGCAAAGTCTCCAGCACTTGTTTCTTTAGAGGATTTCTCTTCCAAAATCCAGTGTCAGTGTAGAAAGGAAGCATGTGTGAGAGATTTTTCCAACTTTATGCTTCTTCTGATAGAAGAGCTGGGGGGGAAGAGGGGGTGGAACAGATTGCCTTGATTCTGTCATTGATAACTGTTGTTCGAATCTGGGATGCTCCTGAGAGTGATATTGCAATAGATAGGTATGGATTGGTTGCCTGTTAGGTGGAAAACAAAAAAGCTTTAATAGAATCATAGAATGGTTTGTGTTCGAAGGGACCTTAAAGATCATTTAGTTCCAACCCCCCTGCCATGGGCAGGGACACCTCCCACCAGACCAGGCTGCTCAAAGCCCCGTCCAGCCTGGTCTTGAACACCTCCAGGGATGGGGCACCCACAGCTTCCCTGGGCAACCTGTTCCACGGCCTCACCACAGTTACAGTAAAGAATTTCATCCTAATATCTAATCTAAATCTACCCTCTTTCAGTTTAAAACCATTACCTCTTGTCTTATCATTACACTCCCTGATAAAGAGTCCCTCCCCATCTTTCCTGTAGGCCCCCTTCAGGTACTGGAAGGCTGTACTTTCCCAGCAGTCTGGAGCATACACTCTGAAGTGTATCTTGGTGCCTAATGACTCACAGAGAGCTGAAGCATTACATGAAGCAAGTTGCTATCACCGGTCTATCAAAGGCACCTTACATGTTCCCTGTCCCTCCCACATTTTCACATCTATCTAGTGAAGCAGCCAGATTTTCCCCTTTCCACTGATCAAAGCTGTTGCCAGGCTGTTTCCTTGTTCATGGCTGAGGAGGTGCAGCTGCCTTGTTCATGGGCTCTTTGAAGGTGCACGTGAGGGCAGGTGAGACCATGGCAGCACCGTGTTTCATGCTGTTCTTTGCTTGCCCAAATACGACCCGGGACATCTTTCATTTCCCCTTTTGGGTCTCTCACGCTTTTTCTTAAGCAGTTCCTAGAGATTTTATGTCTCCCAAAGTCCACAAAGCCTGTTGTCTCTGGCTTTGACAGAAAGATGGTGATTTGTGTCTCAGACCCTGCTAGGTAAGGAACATGCACAGAGTAGCAAGTGCTAGATGTGGAAAATGTGGTTTTTTTCATGGCAAATATTTATTTTCCTGGTGGAACGGTGAGTGGACCATTATAGGTTGTTATTTCAAGAGAATCTGATGCATTTGGTGTGGTGAAAGGGTCTGAGTTTCTGGAGACCCATTTTTTCTTTGTGGCTTTATATCATTGGCTCCATAGGGAAACTTGGCCTCGGCTTTTCCCCTTCTTGTACCTTGGTGTTCCTGTAAATAAAATGGGAAGAATGATCATGCCCTTTGTAACGCACTCAGAGATGAAAAACATCAAGGGAGCAGCACCACTTTATAAACAAATATCTTTGGTTGGACCAAAATGATTTATAATTTTGGCAAAGATTTGACCGAGCAGCCTCAGGTATGTTTGCCAGTCAGCAGAGGCTGCAAGTTATGAGTAGATGCTGATAAGTCTTAAGGCAGGATGCTGTCTCCACATTTAAACAGACATGTGGAGAGACGTTGCTCATTGTAGAGAGCAATGAGATGAATGATCAGTGATTTTGCAAATTTTACCAGCAGGGAGAGACTGAAAGGAATGGGCTCTGCAAGGAGGGGAGAAATCATGGACTAGATGATGTGGTTAACCTAGAGAAAAATCTTTCTATGAATTTCAGTGAGGTGCCGGAATAAACTCTAAGAGGTGAATGTGGAATATTAGGAACAGCAGATGTTTAAGAATAGGTCAGCACTGGACTTTGGAGTACCCTGTCACAGTACTCCTCTGCCTAATGTGCTCTTCTGAGAGCTACTGAATTTTTTGAGGGTTGTGTGGAGGCCTGAAGCTTCAGAAACTTCCCAGGAGCAGAGCAAAAGCAATTAAAAGGTTTTTCTTGCAAGGCAAAATATCAACCAGTACGTGGCGAGTCATCCACAAGACCAGAACTATTTTCTGTGTGCTATTTATAGATGTAAGAACATAAATTGATCAGTGTCATGGCACATGAGCGGGTTATTTTTCTACTTCAATGAACACTTTACCTCTAGCACTTGGAAAGCTGTTTGTCTGGTCCTGAGCAGTGGCAGATGCCAGGAAGGAGCATCAGCTTGTACTTTGCAACAAGGAAGTTTTCAGAGCAGAGCTGTTATGTTTTTCATATTTCTAAGTGTCTGACAAGTGTATGTTTAATTGAGGACCCTCTTGCTCCAACCATGCAAAAAAGAAAAAGTGGATTTTCAGGAACTACTAGTCCTGCTTCTGGGAATCCAACCTGTTGTAGTCCAGTTTATTTCTCAAGTTATTCCTCTATGTAGTAGGATTGTGGTACCAACAGTTTCCAGTTATCTTCTACTTCCTTTTCAATATGTTCAATCATAAATAGGTCTGCAAACCATTTAACTGTTTCTTAATTTGCAGATTTCAGCAATTGACTGAGGAACTCTTCTAGCTGTTGACCAAAAGTATTTTGAACACAACACCTCTCCCTCATGCTCTTCTGTCCTCTCTCTGTTGCAGGGGTAGATGCTTTCTTCAAGTAGGTTCTCCACTTGGGGCAGTCTTGATTATAGATGAACCAGCAGTTCAATAGTTGTCAAAGGTGTCAGATCACCCCAGTCTTTCAGCAATTACTTATGCAGTGAGTGCAGGAGTGTCGTGGTGGGGATGCAGCTAATATGAAGTTAATGAACCCAATCTTGGGCTCCAATGACGGCTTTGAAGTCTTTAGGACGTTTCCAGGCTATTCTGAACTCTACAGTGACCTTAATCAGGGTACAGCTGTTTACTGTATCAGTAAGCTCTGATGCATCTTCTCTCCTGCAGCACCAAGTTTATGGGTCTAATTCACTGCTACACAGATATTGTTTTACCTATTTTGATGCAAAGATGGAGTATCAGGTTTCTTCAAAGAAAGAGACCTGTTGGTATCCCTGAAAAATGATGCACCTGTTCTCTAGGATCATATGATGAATGTTCACAAGGACCCTTCTTGTCTCATGGTAGGGTCATGATAAGGTTCAAGGGTTCAGAGACCCTTAAAAGACAAGGTGTCCTGAATTTCTCCTGGGGAAGTACCTTTTGGGGACAATTGACTTCTAGGCAATGCAGTAAATAAAATCTTTGATATGTTTGCAGTATAAAAAAAAAATGCCTGTAACTACTATTTCACCAACTGTTTGCATGGTGGGCTGGGTTTCCTGGTAGACAAGCCAAACCTACAACTTCTACTCACCCCTGTGTATTATGTCCACATGACCTTTCTGTTTATTAAATCAGAATGTAATACAGAGACCCAGCAGAGAAGATTTTCTTGTTTTCTTACAATGAACTAAAGTTAACTCCAAGTTGAGATGTATGTCTTATTTCTTGTGGAAGCAGAATATAATGCCAATTTTGGTGTCAAATTTGCCAAGGCATTAATAGGGTTTTAGCATCACTAATCTAATAGAATCCTGCATCTGTGCATTAGAGAAAGGCAGTCATTTGTGCTGCCTGTCTGGTCAGCAGCTTTTGAAAATGGAGCTGGGTGACATATATCCATTGCAGCTCTGCTTCTCGGTTGATCTGCAGATCATCCCTGACTTTTAATGAAACCTTTGTTTTTGTCTCGCCGTTTTAAAAAAAAGACAAACCCAAAATTTACAATATTTTTCAAGAAAATATTTATTTTGTCTGGCTGCTGGAGATGAAGTTGTGAAATCTTTTATTTTAGCCTCCTCAAATTGGTAGCCCCTGAATGGAAAAAACCTAGAAAAGAAAGATGCTATCCTTCCAGACACATGAGGTCTCTTGCAAATGTTCTCAGACATTTGAATGTAAAGACCACACTCAACTTGCAATATCTCTTCTGTCCTCCTCCTTCACTTTTCTCATCAAATAGTGAAAACAGTTTAGTGTGTAACCACGGATCAGCCATAGTCCACTTACCCATGGTCTTCTGGTTTATTCTTTGTGAACATCAAGTTGCCAAGTTAAATACAGGCCAAAGATCCAGGTGAGAGAAAGAATAAACTTATGGCTGGGGCACTGATCTAGGACACAGGAAATCTGGAATGAGGTTCTGTCTTTGTCCCAGACTCTGTGAACTTCCATATGTCTTCTACTCAGTTGTACCTCTGACTCGTCACCCTCATGAGATGAAAGCAATATTACAGTTGCTATAACTTCCTTCTGATTTCACAGGGATGCTGTGAAGTTAATTAACAAAGGAGAGAAGGGTGTGTTAATGGTGAAGTGGTAACACTGAGCAGTTCAATTTTGCTTCTGTTTCCATGTCATCTTGCCGCTTCTGTTCTGTTTCTCTTCAACTCTTGCTATTTTGTAGCGTGCCTTGGATATAGATCCCCTGGTTTGCACAGCTGTCAATATGCTGGGTGTGTGATTCATGGGGTTCTGCTTGGCAGATTTTTGAAGGTCTCCCAATGACACCTTTATTGACGTTTTGTGACAGGGTTAGAAACTTTTATTTCATTTCAGGATTAGAAAAGTGGCACTTTTGTGTTAGATGTAGACCAGTTTGAAAGAGAAAATAAATAAAATGTATAGAATTGACCTTAGAATGATCTATCTTCTGTCATGTGCTCTGTAAGCTGAAGGAAAAGTCCAGTGATTTACTTGAATTTGACAGGCAAATGAGAATCTAACCATGTGTTTTGGACTGATTTTTTCCCCATTATTTTCTTGTTTAGTTTGCTCTCATTTCCATTATCACAGGCCACAACCCAGAGTTTGAAGTAAAATATGTGATTATAGGCCACAGCTGTTCTCGAGTTGGAAGAAATATTTGTAAACTTGGCAGCTGCTTGAGGAGCTGCAAGTGGAGGAAAAGCAAGCAGTTAAACTTGAGTAGATTGCTTAAAAACATCACTGAGGGACTATTCCTTTGTGTGCTTTTGACGTCTCCCTAGGATCGCGTAAAACTGAATTATTCTATCTCTGTATCTTTCCGTATACCTGCAGATCCCTTTTCCATTTTAGGTCTCTTTCTTTTCAGAGAAATTCTCCTATGAGGCTGAATGTAGCAAAAATCCCCGTATTAGTTGTTCCAGTCTGAGGAAATACCTCATCTAGCAATTAGATTATCTGCTTTTTAATTTCATAGTTATCTCCATTCGGCCACCTGAGGATCTGCATAGGATGTAGATATAATTTGTTCACAAACCATGTACATAATGTTCAGGAGATTCTGTGGGGCAGTAGGGCTCAACATAACCCAAGCGAGATGAATTGTTGGATGTTATGGAACAAATTAAGTTATATGTGCATATGGTGAGCACGTAATGGAAGGTTTTAAAAAACAAAACAAAACAAAAAAACAACATTCATGACCATGGAGGGATCACTAACCTAAAGCTGCCGTGATCTAGTAAATCCATGTGACACTGATGTACCAGGAACATCCTTGCTCAAATGTACAAATGGGATAACTCTGCTGATGTACACAAAATAATAAAGGAAGCCATCTGGGTGTGCCTATACTTCCCCAGCTCACCTGCCTATTTTAAATGGATTATATGCTTGAAGCCAAGGGGTGTACCTTTATTCTTTGTCACCCCAGTACTCTGCAGCAGCTGAGTTGCCTGTGCTCTGAATTTCTTCATAATGTGCCATTTCTTTTTGTCCATTGGGTCTGGACAAACCATGTGTTCATGTAAGCCCTGCTTTGAGACCCCCCAGGAAGGACAGAAGTAGTGCTTAGGCCTTGTTCTGTATCTGTTGTGTGGCTCTCAACACTTCCATTAAAAAGTAAATACAAGCAAATTCAAAATTCTATCCTTTTTACTGAATTCTGCTTAAACTTTTTGTTTTAGCATGGCTCAGAAAATCTTCCTAATTTGCTCACAGAATTTATATCAACTCTTTGAGGAACGAAAGATCGAGTTTTCAGGGTGATTTGTCTGGTGCTACATCCTCAGAGCTTGCAGAGTTCAGTATTTCAGGAACTTCATAAGCCAAGCTGCCATATTCGTTAATGCACTTCCCCACGGTACCACTACCTACACATTCAAGTTCTTGTCCTTAAAACTATTGACCAAGGAAGCAATTTGTCACCCCATATAAAGTGTACAACTACTCCAGAAAATGTAGGCTAAGCCTAAGGGAAAGTGCCCTAGGAGCTATACTCTGTTCCTCTCCCTAGCAGTAGTCTCTTCTGCTTTTGCTGCTTCTTCCCATTTCCCTGGTCCTTCCTACCCTGGTCCATATATTTCTCCAGAAAGGGACAGCCTGCAAAGTTTGGATAACCATAAAGTAGATGGTTGGCAGTAGAAATGCATAGCATGAACAGGTAGGTGTGGTTTACATGTCACCACCAGATCCTCTTTGTGTTGAAGCTGGGAACACAGCCAGCGGGTATGTGGGTATAGAGTGTTAATTTTATCCCTCTCATCGGCACAACCAGGTTTGGCCTCGGTGCAAGGAATGCCATGGGCTTTTCTTCCCCAGGGCTCAGTGCCAGCCACCGAAGCCTACCTGTTTTCCCAGTGTGACGCCTGGATCCTTCAGCCCAGAGCACTTGCAGACTGTGCCTGCTTGGCAGCTATTTCACTGGCCTGTGCTCTCTGCCTCCTCTATTTCTTTATTATATTTACACATTGCTTGCGATTTTACACTGAGCTTTGGAGCATAGTGACCGTCGTTTAATATTTAGTCATACAGTGTCCAGCAGAACAACCCAAGCAAGGAACAAATATAGCGTTGCTGTAATTCAAGTAAGTAACTGTAGAATAACTACTGAAAAGCAAGAAATGGCATTTGTAGAAATATGTAGCTACCTGTGTGCTACGTAAGTATCTACTTCCATGAGACTGACTGCACTTCACAGCCATATTGCAAGGAAAATCCTCTTGTTGCTTTAGATCAGGTGGCAGTTTGCCAGATCTAGGCTCTTTTGACAAGTATTTTGTCAATGGTAAGCTAATGAACGTGTTTATTTTCTTGCTGTCTTGGGTGGACATGTTCGATTAAAGGCCACTGGCTGTGCAGCACAGAGGATGAAACTAAACAGAAGTGGCTGGCTTTGCAGTGGGTAAGAAAAGGACTGCGTGTTCATGAGCCCGGAAAGGGGAAAGTACTTGGGGAAAATCTGCTGCCTTCCTTTTGAGCCTAATTGCTGAAGCTGTAACCTCCCCAGCAAGAACTCCTCTTCAACAACGTTATTTCAGGCTCCTGCGCTTTTTTTCTTTGGCCAACTTTGTCATTCTCTAACTGCAATTTTCAAAGGCTTTAGAAAGTGGTTTCCAGGACAGACATGCAGTCAGAGCCCCTCAATCTGGAGAGAGAGGTGAGGAGATGCGGGGAGGAAACAGATACCTTTTGGGTACACCAGCACTTCCCTAGGTCTTAGAAGTATGCTGAGCGCAATGCTTGGGATTTTACCTGATTGAAAAAAATATATATCTGGTGGACAAACGAAAAGAAAGGGTGATTGTTTTGCGATGCAGTTCATGAAGTTGTTTAGTTTAGATAAAAAAAAAAAAAAAAAAGAAAAAAGAGTTGCTTAGTGCAGTAAATTGCTCTGGCAACGTGACTTGGTTCCAGTTAGCTGCATCCTCAGTGGGGGTTTTGCCAGCTGGTGGTGAATTAAGGGTGGGAGCTGTTGGTTGCTTTCTCGTCCCTGCCTGTCACAGCTACTTTGGCACTGTGCAAGTGCGGAAGAACTGATGCTCTTCTGTTTCCTTCTCTCTTCCACCACTCACTTCTGTAGGTTACGCAGTTTACTTCTTGAACGTGAGAGTTTTGACACAGCCAGTACAATCTCTTCTTGTGCTTGTATTGAGGTGCAAACTTACCCTTACCCTGACCGGTTTTTGTTCATAGTGATGGATACGAAGCAGCTAGCCAGGGTTAGTGGGGGGTCAGTGGAAGGGGAAGATGTAGGAGCCCTTTCCATTCCCTGGCCTGGTGGGGCTCAGTGGTGGTTCCTCAGGAGATGTTAAACCTGCCTCTAACATGTAGGTTGCTTCTGTGAAGTTTTCTTCTTGGGGAGGAACTGGTAAAACTGGTGGATACTCGAAGATTTCCACTGCAAGCTGGTAAAACTCTTTAGCTTTATCCGCCAGTAAAGGGTCCACTCCGTGCTGGGCTTTCTGTTGTATGGCAGTGCTGGGCTTTGTTGGGCGACACGTTCCTGAGCACAGGGCACCCCTGAAACCCCTCTTCCCTGTTTGGTGACTCTGGAGCTGATCGGTGGGTGGCAGTTCAGGCTCACTGTTGTCTCTGGCATGTATGGTCATCGAGTGGGAGAGAGTCTACAGTGCTTTCCTGCAAATGTCAGTGCTGCAATTGTCTTGGCTGTGAGGGCCAACAGATCTGCTCTGAGCTTCACGCCTTTGTAGGCAGCTGCTTGAGATCCATTAAGAGCCAAAATGATGACATTGCACTGCTTTAGTTAAAGAATGCAAAAGGAAAAGCCTTTTTCTCTTCTTTGGGTGCTATTGACTTAGGAATTAAGTTACTATTTGCATCTGGGAAGAGGAGTAACCTTATTTTGGAGGTTTTCAACACCAAATTGGATAAACCCTTACCAACTTGGTCTGGATTCACTGTTGATGGTGCTTTGAGTGGGAGGTTGGGCTAGAAACCTTATGAGGTCTTGTCTAGCATGAATGGCTCTATGAGCCCTGTGAATCAAACTTACTGACTGATGCTAGGATTAATTTATTCAGCTGTGCCAAGAAGTTACTACTTCATGGAGAAAAAAAGGGGAAAAAAAAAGCAAGAGAAGAAGCTAATTAACCGTATTCCTTTACTTTGCATAGAAAAGACACAAATTGTTCTACCTATGCTGCCCACTTTGCCATGGAACAGCAGTTCCTTCGAGTTATATTGACCTCTTAGAGCAAATGATTTCCTTAAAAATCACATTTGCTATCTGATGGGTTTTCTATCTCATTAGGGAGCCATTCAAATACAGCAGATCTGATTTTTACCACTAGCTGCGTTGCAAATTCTAGACAGAGTGCTTCATGAAGGTTCAGTTAGCAAGAAATGTGATTATAAAAGTATCTAATGACTTTAATTTGCATATACAGCACAGATACTTTCCAGATACTGTCTTTTATTAACCTCGAAGGGCCAAATACACCTATAAATAAATAAGGCCAGATTTTGTCACTCTGTCTGACATTGACTGGAACCTTGCCTTAGGAGCACATCCATCTAAGCCTGCTCATACAGGTAAAGCCTTTACTCATACAGATAAAAACCAATATAAATAAGACTGAATGTGGCAGAATTTGGGCTGAATTTATCTGCGTATGTAGGTAGTCCTTATGTATATACAGACAAGTCAGAAATATATGCATCAAACTGCTTAGCCACTTTAGTGCTCCTTCAAAAGTATTCTTCTGTGTTATTGGTTTTTTTCAAGGGTAGATGGGGAAAAATCCCTCAGTCACTTAGCTCTGCTTTGTGGTATATCATTTGCCAGCAGTGCTAGTGGCTTTACATCCCACATGTGGATGTCCCCTCTTTCAGGTGGAAGAGGCACTGGTAACAGTCCATTGAAGGACTCACGCCAACACCTCTTGTAAAATCCAGCAGTGCTGGAACTTGGGTGCCATCAGTGGGAGCATGAACATGCAGGACAGACGTAGGCAGGCTGCTGGACCATGACCAAGTACCCCATGACAACAGGCAGAATCCTGCTGCATTCGTGGAGCTCTGGCTGAAACCTACTCTGAATCTTTGGTGAAGACAGCTCTGGACTATGAAAAGTATCTGTTGATGAGGTCTAAATGGAGTAGCTTCCAAGGTTATGTTTTGGCCTAATGTGAACAAGTAAAGGGGAAATATTCCCAATTTTTGTTTTTAAAAAAATTTCCCAGCTACTGGAAATTTGGTGTGGCAGTGTGTGTTTGTTTGTGTGTGCGTGCGTGTTGTGAGTGTGTGTGTGAGTGTGGCAACAGGAGAATTTCTCAGTGAACAGTTTCTATGTTTCAAATATTTTAATTTACCCAGGTCATATCTCTAATGTTGTTCCTGACAGAAGGATGGTTCTGGATGGTATTTATAAAGAAGAGGGGAGGGAGGGATCAGCCAGAGGAAGACACTGGAATGGAAAAGTGAAAGTGAACCTCTTCAAATCTGAGCAAGTTGCAGGTGACTGAGAACAGCTTGGATACAACGAGGCGGAGAAATTGCCTCAGATCTCAGCAGATGGTAACTGCCATCTGAAATACACCGATACACCACAGAACGGTTTGGCACTTCATGTGAGATGTTTTTTCCATTGGTGTTTTAGGGTGAAGAAGGTCCCCCCGGCTTTCCTGGACTGAAAGGGGATAAAGGAGAAAAAGTAAGTCTATTAATAATACTGTGACAAGTTAAGTTTAAGCTGTTCTGGAAGGTTAATGAAAACAAGCCCTCTTGAAGTCTTTTGTTTGACCTCTGTTTTCTTGGTTTGTGTTAACAAGTTACTAAGAGAAGGAGATTATGCTGTTGTACTATTTTTAAGGAAAGTGCGCTTTAAAATCTTTAAACCTATTGACAGTGCTCAGCCACATTTGACAAATGTGTGGAAATGTCAGGGCATGAACTTTGTTTAAACTTTGTAAAACTCCAAAACAGAGTAGAAGAGTGAAACAGAGCAGAAGCTCAGTGCTGATCCCTCCACGTACAGAAACATGAGTACAAGACATGGAAGGCCAAAGATTATCAATTCCTTTCTTGCATTGAACATAAATAACTTTTGGACTGAGACAGCCTTTAGCTGCTTACTGTGTCGTCATCTTAAAAAATAAAAACAAAAAAATATCCTGCACTGAGCTTGTTCTGTCAACTAGTATTTACGTTGGACACATTTGTCAGATATGTTTTAACCAACATTTACAGGAAGGATTTTAGGAATTTAATTTCCCCCCCTGCCCCTTCTTGTAAAATATCAAATGTTCAGGATTGCAAGGCAGGATCCTCCTCCAAGTAGCGCAGAGCAAACCAGCTCGGTTCAATCAGAGCCCAGAGCGGCCATTTGCAGTGCCTGTGTCTATTTCTCATTTGAACCTTTTTTAACACCACACTTAAAAAACCAACCAAACAAAAACCTGTTGCAGTGCCTAGAAGTAAGAACATTGAGCCAGTTCCTCCCCATGTACACTGGCTTGTCCCTTGGGAGGGGGAGAGAGCTGGGCAGAGAGGAACCTGATGAAATTCAACAAGAACAAGTGGAGGATCCTGCACCCAGGGAGGAATAACCCCACACACTGGTACAGGTTGGGGGCTGACCTGCTGCAGAGCAGCTCTGTAGAGAGAGACCTTGGAGTCCTGGTGGACAACAAGTTGACCATGAGGCAGCAATGTGCCCTTGCAGCCAAGAAGGCCAATGGTCTCCTGGGGTGCATTAAAAAGACCGTGGCCAACAGGTGGAGGGAGGTCATTCTCCCCCTCTACTCTGCCCTGGTGAGGCCACATCTGGAGTACTGAGTCCAGTTCTGGACCCCCCAGCTCAAGAAAGACAAGGAACTACTGGAGAGAGCCCAGCGGAGGGCTACAAAGATGATGAGGGGACTGGAGCCTTATGAGGAAAGGCTGAGACCTGGGTCTGTTTAGCCTGAAGAGAAGACTGAGAGGGGAATCTCATCAATGCTGATCAATATCTAAAGGGTGGCTGTCAAAAGGATAGGGCCAGGCTCTTTCCAGTGGTGCCCAGTGACAGGACAAGAGGCAACGGGCACAAACTGGAACACAGGAAATTCCATCTCAACATGAGGAAAATCTTCTTTACTTCAAGGGTGGGAGAGCACTGGCACAGGCTGCCTAGAGAGGTGGTGGAGTCTCCGTCTCTTGAGATATTCAAAACCTGCCTGGACACATTCCTGTGGAACCTGCTCTAGGTGACCCTGCTTTGGCAGGGGGGTTGGACTATAGACGATCTCTAAAGGTCCCTTCCAACCCCTACCATTCTGTGATTCTGAGGGCTGTTTGAGTTTTTCAAGGCTTCTTTTCTGTTTGCTTCTACGCTCATTACTTCCGTGTGTTGCAGCTGTGCCTAGAGGCTTCTGAGCTTTGGGACTGATGCTGTACAAGGGTGGAATAGAAAAATAATTTAAAAAATAAATGAGTATTTACTGACAAAACAGCAGCTTTTTGAGACAATGGAATGGTGGACAGAGAAACTGAGGGGAGATGATATTAAGATGACTCAATGGTTACGTGTCTAATTAGCTGCAGAGCTTTTATGTTAGTTTATTCTTAAATGAGCTAAGTGGCCAAGAGTGCCTAGCTCCTCATTAACAGTTCATCAATTGGCCATAGTGTGTAATGTCAGGAGCAGCTCCTCCAGAGACTGTAAATAATAAATGTTTATGATAAAATTATTCTCTTCATTCCTTATTCTTGTCTTGCTGTGTTACTCATGTCCTTGCACTTGCAACGGGTGTTAATATTGTGCTGAATGATAATTCTGTTGTTGTTACAGGGGTCCCTGGGCTCACCTGGCCTCCCTGGGAAGGATGGAGCAAAAGGAGAAGCCGTAAGCCTTTTTGTTCCTCCCATGCCATCGTTGCCTTGCAGTGCAAGGCAGGCTGTGAAAATCAACCCAGATTGAATGGAGAGTGTCTTGGGGATTTGTATGGCCATTTTAGGAGCGGCAGAAACAAATGGCAGGATGTTAATAGCCCCAGTGCTCTCCCTCGCACGTTTGTGGCAACGGCAGGCGTCGTATGGATTAGCCATGCTCAGAGGTTCCTGGGGCAGGTCTGTTAGCACTCGTTAAAATGGGAAAGGAGACAGTTGTGGCAGCCTGTGGTTTGGGACCTGCTGCTTTGGCTCTGTTGGTTAATAACTGCAGCTGCAGAGCCTGGCCATTATGTTTTAAGTCTGGCAAAGAGTAATCAGTTAGTGGAGATGTCAGGGGGTACAGGGGACAATCCTGTGCTTGAACAACAGACGCAGGTGAGAGAAATAGATGTAGTGGTCACAGAAGCAAGGACCTGAACTCCTCTTGTGCACTGCTAAAAGCTAAGAACAAAGAAGGAGTTGCAGGGTTAGCTCATGGAAGGGAGGATTATACCAAATACTGCCTTTAAGAGGAGTACAGTTGAGGCATAAAACCACAAACACTTTTTTCCAGCATCTCATGTGTTTTAGAGCTTTCCCTGCTTTCCCCTGCTTGATCACCATCCCTTTGAATCATCTTCATCCTAATGGTGGACCTTTGTAATCTCATTCAATGTCCATTTGTGGCAGTTGTTTGGTGGCGACTGGAGGAACTTGGGGAAAGGCCTCTTGGAAGGGCACAAAAGTAGTGGTATGCAGCAGAAAAGGTCTTTTTTTTTTTTCCTGTTACTTGTACCCTGTTTCTGCTTTGTGCCACACTTTTTCTGCTTCAGAAAAACTGGGATAATTTTCCAATATAGCTTCCAGAACTGATGCAACTTCATCACATCACACATGACATGGTCTGGGATTGGACAGTAACATACTTGGACTTGCAGAATTTCTTATAGGATGTCTTTATTGCACTGAGAGGTGACTACTCAAGATCAAGTGCATCATGTTAACTCTAGGGAATCCGCAACTGTAGATTATAGTTGGTGCAAGTTGTTCACAACTTGGGGAACTCATTTCTTGTTACTTAGGTGGTTGTGTTTGAAGAGCAGATGAATAGCTGCTTCAGTTTTCGATTTGTCTCTTTCTGCTTTTATTTTTGTGAAGAAAGCACACCGCAAACTTTCAGATCTCTGAATAATGGTACTCAGGACTGTAGCTATCAGATAGAGCTTCCATTTCTAAAGCTGTGTGTAATGACTGTTTTGACCCATCCTAGCCTTTATAAATAAAAGATTAGCGTTTACTGTCAATATTGTTGTTACTTCCAGGGTCAACCAGGACAGCCAGGAGCATTTGGACTGCCTGGGCCGGCAGGTCCAAAGGTAAGATTTCCACGTCTTCTTTACACGGACAGGTATATTTTTTTTTTCACTGACTTTTTCTATGTGTGGATTGCTTGAATTACTTGTTGTTTATGCCTATCAATTTTCTAACTGGTGAATGAAGAAGCTCAAAATGCTCATTTTCATCAGGGGTCTGCTAAGATATCAGCAATTAGGCAAGGTATGTAAAGAGAAGGAATACCTTTTGTTCAATCAACAGCATAGATAGAGAAGGTGAAGAGAATGTGTTTTGGGGCAAATAAGCCTTGCTTCATGTCTTCAGTAAGCCTTCCCAACTCTCACAAAGATGCTGGTGAGAATTATTATCCCTACTCTAAGACTGGGGGAAAAGAAATCATGGAGAGATCCTAGCCTGGATGTTTCTGTCTATTTTGAGAGCTTCAGTTTGCACCAGTAGATAGTGGCAAAGTGATACAGAACTTGAGCCAATGCTTGTATCACTGGGTTTACTTCAAACAAAGTGCTTCTGGATGGGGATCTGGTGAGACTTAGTGAGCATCAGAAACACGAATTTTGAAGCACTTCTTGTGAGCAATTCTTTACCCTCCTTTCAAAGTCTCATTTCTCCTTGCCTTGTTCCCTAGTTACTGAGGGGATAACTATCCATCAGCTGTTTTCAGTCTTCTTGTTAGAACACAAAAAGATGGTGCACTAGATGGACAAGTGTGTTTTCAGGGGCATCACGGGTGGCAAGTTCATCTCAGCCTGTGAAAGGTGCTGCAAGGATGAGAGATTGATTGCCAAAATTTACTTCACTCAATTCTGCTCCTGTACAAACAAAGGTCTTTGAGCATCACATCTTTCTAGAAGAGCCATATCTGGTCATCTAAACCTGCCACTGAGATCACCGATGTCTTGTCCTCAAATAGGGGTTAAGTAGCTGAGCACCTTTCCAGATGTAGTCCTGATGGTCACTTGGCTCTGTCTGAGAGGACTCTATGAAGCAGTTCATTTATATAGGTCTTTCTGGGTTCCTCAGCTATGGAGACAAGCTTTCTCCAAACTGTCTTTTTTTTTTTTTCATAGAGAGAAATGTTCATCATTTCCTAAAGTCTCATCAGGAGAATATCAGAGCTAATGGTGTGTTTGTGGATTAGCGGAGATACTTGGCAGCCATCCGACGGTTCTCTGTGGGACCCATATTGCCTTCAGCAATGGGAAGGGGTTGATTGTGGATGCTGCAAGGCAGCATGTTCAGCAGGGGATAAATGACAGCTGCAAGGCAGGGCTGGGCTGGGCTGAGTGGAGGCACTCTGGATATTGCTTTGTCCTTCAGTGGGATTTGCGAGTGGATGAAATGAACTGTATTCATCACCCACCATTGCCTGTCAGCAGCATCTCTCCTATCGTATAAATAAATACATATTTTCTCTCTGTCCGGCATGTTTCCCATAGTGGAATTACAAACGAGTAGGCTAGACGATGCTCTTTGTGGTATGAAGTTCCTCACTCTTGCTTTGCAAAGCTTCTACATACCGAGCTAAACTGAGGCATCTACATCTACCCCCAGAAGGACTTGATCCTGGAAAATGCTCCACATTTCCCACCAGGATCATCAGGCACATATAGTTCAGCCAAGTAATGAGGTAATGCTGGATAGAAGTTCCGCACAATGGGCTGGGCAGGATACGTGCTGGTGGGGCTGGACCTAAATGCGTATGACTAGACAAATGCTCTCAGGGAAGAGGTGAGCTTGGCTAACCCCAGCCTCTCAGCAACAGTAGCTAAATATAAAATGATTGTGTGCTTTCACGGTGACTTTTATTTACCTCAGCGGATGTGCTGGCTGTATGCAGTGTCCTTCAGCTGGATCCCGACTTGAGCTATTTAAGGAAACTATCCTGACTTTGCTGACAGGGCTTTAAAAATTATAATATGAATCCACACTCCTTTACTCCTTGGCGTAAAGCCCAGCGCCTTGCCAGTGTGGAAAGGGGTGTGTAGAGATGGGCAGAGTTGGCAATCAGAGAGGTCACATCTCCGGTTGCTGTTGTAACGATTGTTTTTTTGCCAGATCACTTATTTTTATTTAAAATCGTCGGCGTCAATACAGTGCATCTGGGCTCTACCCCAGGCTTGTGGAGAGCTACCTCGCAGTTTCTCTGGTCAGCTGGGATGCAGTCCTTCCCGGCTCAAACCATTTTCATTTGCGTGGAGCCAGGCAAGCACAGTGAACGCCCAGTAGCTGTACGTGCGCCCCAGGAAATTCAGCCCCATGATTATCTGCTTGGCTGAGGGATTTCCAGTCCTTTGCCTCCGTGGGAATTGCCAGCACTTTCTTTTAAGGAGGTGATTCGCAGCTTTTACAGACCTCATTAATTGTGTGAAACTTGCTGTAGCTTCACAGGACAGATAAGGGTCCTGCAGACTTCTGGAAATAGGACTTCAGCCCACAGAGGTACCGTAATGGATGATGAGCCCATTAGGGTACAGGTATGGGTTACAGGAATGAAACAGCCTCGGTATGCCATCTCTGATTTTACTGCTTTTACTGCTTGGTGAGGTCTCCAGGGGAGATTGTTCCTAGCTCAGTGTCTTCACCTTAAAAATGTGTGGAGTTTTTAGTGTTTGTTTTTTTGTTGTTTTGTTTTTTTTTTTTCTTTTTCATCAAACTTCATGGGTAAACTTCATTGCACACCAAGAAGGACATATGATCTTTCTGACTCTGAGCTGGTGGAAGCAAAGAAGAGCTCTCACAGTCAGCCTTGTGCTAATCAGAGCTGGAGCTTCTGGTTAAGAAAGATGCCATGGTGGTCTGAGACGGCAAGAAATATCCACTGGTCAGTGAAGAAAGCTCCCACATACATATGTGGGACCTGACAGGTTATTTTAAATGGAGTAAATGGGTCCAGAGAAAAAAGGCCTTAAGTCCCTCACTGTATATTATAAGTGAAACAAAGCTTGAATTTTTGAGATCAGGCTCTTTAGCCTGTAAAATCCTGCAGCAAATATTCAACCTTTTCCTTCTATTTTATTTTCTTTATCTTTAATAAAAGGTTAAAGAGATTTTTTGTGGCTGTCATTGCTATGTCACTGACACAGCTATAGCATTCCCATCTGAACTAACAGTAATCTCCACTTGATAGAAAAAACAGAGGGAGAGGGGAAAAAAAAATCAAGCCTTTGAAATATAAAGTATTAGGTAAGAGTTTCATTTTGACAAATTTCCTTCTTCTTGTTTGCTTCAGCTGTCGAAGGTCTCACACTTCTCTGGTTTACCAGACATGATCTCAGCACAGGCCTTGAGTGGGATCAGCACGTCTTCTCATCCAGACAAACCCAATTTCTCTATCTGTAACTTTTGCCGAGTGTTATAACTACATTTTATGTAACGGTACTGAGTTGGACTTTGATAATTTGGACAACTTGGAGCAGACAAGACTCTGCTTGTGTCTAAACCCAGCTCTTGTTAACCGGTTTGTGAATCTTCCCCCGCGTTTGCCATATTTGCTTCCATATTTAACACAGGTTCAGCCACTTTTTACAGCTGGGCTGATGAACTGTTTGCAAGCTTCAGGGCATGGCTTCATCTGCTTTAACAAGTCAAGTCCTTTCTGGCAGAGGAAGGGGACAGTTTTGTCAATGCCTTGCTTAAAGCGTTGGTGACACTAGCCAAGTATAGTGCAGCCGGCCTGCCAGGTCTGTGCTTAACGACTGCTCCAAATGAGATTGTCATTTGGGCTAAGGCAAGTGTAGACAGTGGTGGGACATGAGCAGCCTCCTGGGCACTTGCACTGGGACAAAAAAGCCTCAGTTCTGCTAATAGTTCCTTGCAAGCATGTCTTGCATTTTTTTATTTTTTTTAATAAGAAACATCTATTAATATGAAATGTAGAAATGATTTTTAAAAAAGTCTTGATCTGTTTTGAAGCCTTACCCACTACAGCCACCCAATACAGGAGTTACCAAGATGAGAGAGGAAAAAGAAAAGGAAAGTAATATAAGCAACAAAATAATCAATCAGCCAAATAGGTGATAGAATATATCTAAGCAGTTCTCATGGCCGCCTTGCCAGGCCCAGGCTGTCTCCACAAGATGTCTCTGAGGGCTGATCCTGTTCAGCTGAGAATCCAGACCATTTGCAGGCTTTGTAGAGCACATAAAATCATGCAGTGAGAGTGCTCCCCATCTCAGTTTACCTTCTCCAGGGAGAGAGTCAATGTGTAACCAGCTGAAGAACTGCTGAAATGTACCTGTTCCTCTTGCATTTCTCTCACTTATGCTGAAAATAAACATTGGAGAATACAGTTCTGATCTGTTTCTTTTCATTTACTCATCAAAATATATAAAATTCCAAGTCCATCGTTCATTTATGCTGGGATACAGCCTTTGCTGCAGCATTTACATCAAGGTATGCCTGTGCTTTGTTCCACCGACACGGTGGAGTGAAGACAGAGCTCAATCAACCTGCACACAACAGGCTGGCAACGACTGCCATTGCCAAAACTTCTGAAATAACCTGTAGAGAAACTTCCTTGGGACAGTTTGCCTTTGGAGGGCAAGACTGAAAGCAGAAGGATAAAACTTGCTAATGTTTGAGAGCTTGGGATAGAGGAAAACGTTGAGGTGTCACTTTGGGTCAGTAGCTGGAAAGTCGGACACTGTTCTGTGTGTCAGGGCTGAGACAATCGAGAAGCTTCAACAGCCTGCTGTGAGCCCAGGAGTGCAAGCTACATTTCTGAATAACTGATTTTAACTGATTTCTGCATAACTGTGAAACAGTTTCTGGTGTTTTACTGAATCTCAATTCCTTGCCAGGGATCCGAAGGAAAACAGGGTCCTCCAGGAATTAAAGGCTATGTAGGCGCACCGGTAAGTCATGGCTATTATTAATTTTTTGACACTCTAGAAACTTTCTCCACTTTTTCAGAGTGTTCTGCCCACCTATTTTTTCTTTTTTTTTCTTTTTTCTTTTTTCTTCTTTTTTCTTTTTTCTTTTTTTCTTCTTATTATTAAGCAGTATAGGGTATGTCTGACCACTTACCTGTACTATGTCCAAATAGTGACATTTTCTTGACTTCATTGAGTTTCTTCTGACTTCTTTAGATGAGAACAGACCTGTAGCCATAGAGAGATGTCAGGAGAAATGACATGATTACAGACGTAACAGCTGGTGATTTTGTGATGCTCCCATTATAATGCAAATGCTTTGGTCTGTGTTGATGCACCGTTTACATGGTTCTCAAAAAATTCATCATAACACTGACCAAAAAATACCACCTCTCAGCAAGTTTCCAATCAAATTTTCAAAACTGTCAGGGAATAGCCTTTGGGCACAAGGGATAAACCTGCCTTGAATGAATGGACAGCAAGACGAAAATCAATCAGAGGCTGTCGAGTTAGCATCCCTGTCTTGTGGTCTCACCTTGGTAATTATGGAGGCAGCCTTTAAGCTGGTGGTGTAAAGACTGATAGGATTTTCTGAGGTTTAATGACCCGACTGTACATTGGTGCTCTTTAGTGGCATACCAGACATCCTCATGCACTGAAAGATTTCCCTGTGCCGACTGAGGACTTGCTTTACAACTCTCTACAAAGAGGCCCAATGTGTTCAGAAGAGCTTGGGCACTGTTGTCTCTGCCCCAGTTCATGCTGTTTCCCTGCATGGTCTAAGACCGACTTGTATTAGACTTGAAGATGATGTAATGAACATTGGGGGTGGCATTACTTTCCCATGTGATAGACTGTTGCAATATTAACGAGATAAACCGACAAAGCTATAAGGACACATCCTTCCTGCTCCTTAAGTCACCTTTTTGGGCAAGAAGGAAAGCACTCACATGTAGCGTACTGTTACTGAAGGTTCTGTCCATTTCTGTCATAAAATTGACGTTTGGCTTGGGCTGCTGCAGAGGAGTAAGGCAGTAATCTTCTACCTAGTCTACATGAGGACCTCATAGTTATTCGTGCGTCATATTTTTAAACCTCCTGCCATCTGCTTTTTGGAAAATGTGGGATTATTGCTTCACAGTGTGTGAAGATGCGCAGGCTCAGTTTGGGTCATTAGAGATGGACAGGGCTGTACAGAGTTTGCTTCCAGACAACCATGGCCTGAAATCTGAAGATCTTAATAAATATCTAAACTGTCCTATGGGCCAAATAAACTCAGATATTTTCTTGAAGGTAAGCCTCCACTATAATGTGAAGTAAATTGAAGTTTAAATACAAATGTGTTATTAGAATAAGCAGCATTTTAAGCTTTGGCAGTTTTAGAGACGTCATTACTGACTGAGCATATTTGTCTGCCTGTAGCCATTAGTTGGTTGCCCAGCTGCTACAATAAAGGTAAAATACAAGGGGCTTCCTGTGCCAAGGGAAGGTGGAATCAGTTCTTGCCTGGTGAGTTGATTGCCTGTATTGGTTGCACTGTCCTTCATCAGACTAAGTCCCAGCAAATGGTTCTGGTGTATCTGGGAGGAGTGAATTATGCACTCCAGACAAACACAGGCATTGGATTCACAGTGCAGAAATGTGGTTGGGCCTCCAGGACAGGCGTTATCTAGCACTTGCCAGCTCTCAGAGGTACCTGCTGTCTGCCTAGCTACTGCATCCAAAACCACCAGGAAAGGGCATTCTTGCTTGTTTATGCAGTAGGTTTTTCCATCAGTATTGTCCTCTACCTAAGTCCTCATTGTTTATGAGCCACATGAAAAATGCAGAGTGTTGGTTGTTTTCCAGACCATCTGCAGCTGTGGTGTGTTCCCTGTCCCTCCACACTGCTGTTGGCAGGAGGGCCGTGTGTCTGCAGGCAATATAATATTACAGACGTTCTTGGGCCCACAGGTCATCCCCGCTCTTAAGTCTGCTTAGACCATGCTTATGTCCAACTTTGAGGACTGGCAACACGGAAAATGTCCTTGAAGTTCACTTGAATAGATTGTGCAGACGGCACAGTGATTTGGTGACTAATTAGAGGAGATAACTATGCCTCTACTTGGACTGAGCTTTATAATCTCTTTTTCTTTTTATTTTTAGGGTCTACAAGGAGAAAGAGGAGAAAAGGGAACACGAGGAGACAAGGTATCCCTGCTGCATGCTAGAAAAAGCCAGGCTGCTCTTTGCCTTTGCCCTTTAGGTGGGGTGGGCTGCCAGGCCAGCAGCTCTGGACAGTGATTGATGATGGAGTTTCTTCACTGTGCACCACCTCCTGGTGCTGTCTGGGAATGACCAACCATGGGAGTGCAGGAGGGCTTTGTGGATCTCTGCTGTCTACTAAGCACACATTTAGGGACTTCTTGTCTGTGTGTAGCCAGGGATGGAGCAGAGAGAGGAGGAGTGGACTGAAGATATGAGATCTAGTAGGGTGTATATATTGTGTGCATTGAGAGCTGTGAATGATCGCTTACTGCTGCCGACCACATCTGCATCCAGCATATCCCCATCTCACTGCAACTGCTCAGATTATCCAGCTTCCTACGTTTCTGTCTTCCCCATCACCATAAGCTCAGTAGTAGTGAGTACCAGGTAGTTTCTGTGTTAAAGGCATCATATGGCTGGTGCTGTTTCCCAGTTCTTTGCTCTCTCCTGTCTGGAAATAACTGTTTTACAGGACACTTTGGGATTTGAACCGTGTTTATGGTTCAAGGAAGAGACCAAGTGCCTATTACACCTGGAATAAGCATTTAAAAGGAGTGCTGGATAGACACAAAGTCTTTATTCTTTGAGTTTTCTTGTTGTATTTGGAGACACTTCAGATGTGCACACACTTCTGCTCCAGATCTGCCAGGAGGTGCTTGGGGCTCCCCAGAAATGCCATCAAAATTGTGTTTTGCTGTCCCTGCCAGCTCCTGCGCCCCAGCAAGCAGCTGGAAATGGGGCATTACCAGACTCTCAGTCGGACCCGTCACCCCTATTCTCATGCAGGCAAAACAGACAGCAAGACCTTTCTTGCCAGCTGTGAGTGGCTTGCAGCCCTGAGCAAAGTCCTGCCTTGCTTATGTCTCAAGCTGGTTCTGAGACAGGAATATCTCAGTGTCGGTCTGGCAGTTTTGCCTGTGTTCAAGCTGTTTTTAGTGATATCTGGATATATGTGTTTGTGCAAAGGAGGGAGTTGTTAGCTTGTTTGCACAGTGTTCTTCCCATTTCTCGCTCTCCATCTCCTTCTAGAGAAGAGACCCTGAGACTTACACCAAGATTTTGCCTACTGGGAAAAATGATCAATAAAACCTTAGTGAAAGATATTGTGTTTTACTTTAGCATATGTTAAGGTGTCCCTTCCCACTGTCCATTTTGTTGTTTATGATGAAGTAGTGACTACCATGTTTTGTGTCTAGCCAGTGCCTCCACTGCTTTTCCGGAGGCGAGGTTGTCTAATCTGCTGGAATATTTGGCTCCCGGAAGAAAATCCATCTTTCTGACATCAGCGTGATGGGAGAGGAAGCTGGAGCTGTGTGTGGGCAGGCAGCTGACTAAGCTAGAGGAAGATTAAAGTGGGGAAGAAATGAATTAGATTTTGTTTCATTAAAAGGATACGCACAATTAGAGCTGCCTTTTTTCTTTTTTGTCTTTTTNTTTTTTTGTTTTTTTTTTTTTTTTTTTTTTTTTTTTTCTGGAGAAGCCAGATATCTGCTACAACACTTGTACTTTGATTTTTTTCCAGGCTTTAATGCTGGTCTCAGAGCATTCACTGCCATTGCTTTAACTTCTACCAGTCAGTACTACTGTGAAAGCAGTGGGCGTAAATTCGGCGGGCCAAATATTTTCTTGTCTGCTCCTCAGTCTGTAACTTGAATACTGACACCTACGCAACCTGTGTTTCTTTGTGCCTGAGGAGAAAAGTGTTTATTATACCAGATGAGAGCACTAGCCCCTGCACAGTGTATTGGTCTTTCGAATCTGCACCCTCATATCAAAAAAAGGCTAAATATCCCATAATATTGGGGATATCTTCCTGCTATATTCTTATATCCTGGGACCTTAGGTGTGAATATTGAGGTTTTATAGTGAGGTTCCCAAATCTGGTATTATCGGTTATGCCTGGACTTTAGGAGAGCCACTGCACGATATGAGTGATATCTCATGTCCTCCTGTGTCCAGTGTACTTGCTGTAGACCCCAGGAATGATTCTGCAGGCATAAACGTGATGCACTTCCCTGCTGTCCTAAGCTATACATGCATGTGATACTTGGCATGTTAATTTAGGCAGCTCAACATGACATGGGGCATTGCTTTTGCAGCATAAGCATGCGTCCATCCAGTAAATCCGTGCCTGTTGTACTGGAGAAAAGCTCGTGTAGAGAGGCAGCGGGGCTGGTCTGCTGCTGCCAGGTCCCTCTGTGCAGTAGGTTTGCTCTCTTCCAGGCTTTCCCAGGGCCCTGCAGACTCTTGAGAAAACATTTTTCCAACAAATCATTACATTTGCTAACTGGTAGAGGTCAGAAAACAGCACTAAAGTTTAAGTGGAATCGGGATTTCCTTCAGTTGCTTATGAGTATTCACCATTTTGTTCCATTGGTTAAAGCAGAAAAAACAGTAAAGCAGAGGGTAAGGAAATGGAGTCTTGAAACGAAAACCTGAGAATAAAACTTTTATTCCGTTTTTTGTTTCTTTTGGAAAAAAAACCCCTTTCTCTAGCCTTTTTTTAAGGAATGGGAAAAAATATTTGTAATGACAGATTGTTCTGAAGAAACAGCTGAAAGCACAATCATTTGGATTGTTTTCAAACAGCCTTATTGTATATATTTGTATAAATAATACATTTGCCTTTCCCAGCCCCATTACTAGCAGTAAGAACATTGACACTTCTCTGTTTTGGCAGCTAAACCAGGTTGTGTGAAGTACTCGTCGCTTCAGTGTATTGATGTTAAAAATTCTCCTGAGAATACATTGCACATTTTGTCAGCAGTCCACCAGACTGTCGCTTACTGAAAGTCTCAAATTCAGGATAGTCATAGTTCAGTCAGTGCAAAGGAAACCATGAACGTGTAAGCTATTGCCCCAAAAGCAAGTAGATCTGGGTGTCTGACGCTGGTTTTCAGCTGCTTTCTGTAGGGTACAGGTCTCTCTAATTTCATTCCTTGGATGCATCATTTTGAAATAACATTTCTGTTACAAGACTGATTGACTTTCTAAAAGGGAAAAAGAAATAAATTGATTTGCAAATCCTTTTCTGACTTGCTGAATCGATGTCGTTTTCAAAAGGAACTAATTAAATCCCGTGCCGTAAGGATGGGTTTGTGGATAATAAGAAAGGTCTAACAGGGTTCTTGTGGGATAGTAATCAGAATTAAAATGTCTGAAACATTAAAAAAAATAGAGTAAAACTAATATTTTGCTGTCACCCCTTGCGCTTGTAGAATTTGTTTTTACATGAACATTTATGTTAACAGTAGCAGATGTGCATGTACTTGGTAATTTTTATTCAGCTGTATATGCAGGTCCAAGCAAAATCAGTGTTCCTTTTTACAGAGGTTTCAGCATTTACACAGGAAGACAAGTTTCCTATTTCAAAGAGTTTTAAACTAAAGAGGCTGGAATGGGCAAGGGCCACACTCTGTGAGAGAAAAGTGAAGTTCAGCAGGAGTATGTCGTTGATCTAGTCATCATCTCTACCAAGGACCTGGATTATACAATACAGAAAATGTTAGGTTTGAATGTGGAAGTATGGCAGAGGCCAGGGTCAGAATTCAAAATGATCTTGAAAACAAAATCCCCCAAAGCAGAAGATGACATTGAGAAGGGGAGCTGCAGGGTGCTTCATACGTGTAGGACACCAAATTACACACTGCTACAGGTTGGGAACAACTAATTAAGGAGCTGTCCTGCCGAAGAGGATTTGGGGTTAAATAAACATTATCCTGTGGCTTAAACAGAAGAATACTTTATAAAACACGAAATAATCTTTCTGCTCAAAATTAGCCTCAGCTGTGTCCAGCTTCGGGCACCTAGCTACAGTGATGACACGGAAAAATTGGACAGTGCACAAATGAGAGCAACATAAATGATCAGAGGGCTGAAAAACATGCCCATGAAGAAAAGTTGAAAGTATTGAGGTTTTTTAGTCTAGAGAAGTTTGAAGGAAGAGTTTTGTAAGTCTTCAGATACATAAAAGGCTGTTGTAAAGATGAAGGGGACAGTCTGTTCTCTGTGGGGGGTTAGGGAAAGACATACCAGTTTGAAACTGTAGCAAGGAAAAGTCAGTTTTAGGTACAGGGGAAAAAAAACTATATCTTCAGGTATTAAAAAAAGTAGTGGAATAGATCGCCTGTGGACTTTGTGGACTGTCCGTCTCTGAAGACATATAGGAATAGATTAATTGTTCCCCCAGGTTACGGAAAGTGAAGGTGAAAAATGAAGTGTTTTTCTTAACTGGGTAAAAATGAGATGTTGGATTGTGGATTCATTATTTTTGTAAAAGCTGTTCCGGGCTGATATTCTCAGGGTGCACTTTGTCCAGTTTACATGAACCCAGCAGACAAAGGAAGGATGCCTACACGGAAAGCTGGCACACAACCGCTTGTCGTCTCTAAATTGACATCCCCGGTATTTGATGCTACGTTTTCTAGATAGTCAAGTGCTAAAAGTTAGCAAAGTTCGAGAGAACAAAAGTTTCCTACTGACTACACTTGGTTCAACTCCTTGTTACTGGAAGGAGGCTCCCACCAACTTGTAGTACAGATGTGGGGACTTTAGCCATTTTTTATACCGGACTGGGTTGAATTTCTCTCCTTATTCCTTACTTTTTGAGCACGTAACATAGACATCTTTTGAAGAATGGTGACTCAAACACCACGGATTTGAGTTATCGTGGTTCATTCTGTTTTTTCTCCAGGGAGAACGAGGCCTAGATGGGTTCCCTGGAAAGCCAGGTGTGGAGGGGAAACAGGTATGTGGCAAATACGCAACAGCTGGAGGCTTTTCTTTGGAATGAGTGGAAGTTGATTCTGAAACTGAGACTTATGCTGGGTGGCTGCTGAGTGATGGCAGGACCCTGCTGCAACGGCGGTTTTTGTACTCCTTATTCTAAGGACCTTTCTTGGCACAGTTTTCCTTTTTTGTTTGTTTGGTTTTAGAATTAAATTGTAACGCAATATACACTTAAAAGAAATTCCAGTCCTTTAAGCACGATAGGTTAGATGTTTGTCTTAATTTTCATTAAAGACATAAGGAAGCACATATAAAAATTCAGTTGTTTAAGCCTGATTTTTATGAAGTTTTTTTTTCCCTCCTACGACATGAAAGTGGGAGAACTGGATTTAATATATTTAGTTTGTTTTCCATAAGGAAGGTTTGGAACTATTTACATTTTTAAGACAAGATGAAACCAGAAAATGGTCTGAAAGGCCAGTACATTCCTGCTGATTAAACAGATAATGCTTTGTCTAAAACTGTGATCTGTAGATCCCACAAGACTGTTTCCATTACTCAGGGTTTGATACCTAATGAGAGGCATCTTGTACTCGCAATAATCTTCTGGTCTGAACAGCAAAGGACAGAGTGAGAAACAGGCTAAGAAGTGATTTGCCAAAAGCCGTGCAGCTAATCATTGTCACCCTTCAGCCTGAAGCCTCCAGGCTGCTACGTCTGTGTCCTATTCACTAGCCCTTGCTGTTCCCCTCACTGTAAAGGGTCAGGAAATTCCACCTCAACATAAGGAAAACTTCTTTACTTTGAGAATAACGGAGCACTGGCACAGGCTGCCCAGAGAGGTGGTGGAGTCTCCGTCTCTGGAGACATTCAAAACCCGCCTGGACGCGTTCCTGTGCAACCTGCCCTGGGTGATCCTGCTCTGGCAGAGGGTTGGACTAGATGATCTCTGAAGGTCCCTTCCAACCCCAACCATCCTGTGACTCCGTGATTCTGTGATTTGGAGGCACATTTTTGCAGTTGTAGAGGTGGAGGAGCTGCACGCCGAATCCTCAGGACAGTTTGTCTTCAGGTGGTTGATCCTGCTGCTCACTCAGCCAAAGTGGCTGCTGGGATCTCACCAAAATGTGCTTTACAAGCACGGCAGCCACAAGCTCCCCTTGTGCCTTGCTCTCGCTCTTTTAGAAGCCGGAGTTTCAATTTGATTTTGTTGGGAGGTATTTTTGTCATGTCAGACATGTCTTTTGAATTTAGGTGGCGAGGTATAGTGTCATTAGCAATCTTAATCATTGTTAAATCTACACCTTCGTCTCCATGAGGTGATAAAGATTATTACACTAAATTTTTCTCTGCTTGTCCACTGGGGATTTGACAGTTAATGATCGCTTTCTCTCTCCTCTGCTCCTCAGCCACCATTTACCCTATACTGGGAAGTATTTGTCTAGTTCGTGTATATCACCACCCTTATAAGATGGAAATGTTTTCCAGGGCTCTATGCAGCACTGGAATCACAGTGAACTACGTCCACTATGCCCATTACACTGTTTACGGGACTGTTTTATACTTGCAGCAAATGTGGACTAAGTGAGAAATTGCAGAGGGATGTAAAGGTGGATGCTGATTGTTTACTACTTCTAGGGAACAATTTCTCCAAGTGACACCCTATTACAGAAGTTGGGTTTTTCTGAAGTTTTTTTTTTTGCCTTTTTTCATGTCTAGACACCTAACAGCGGGCAAATCTTCGTGCTTGAATTTTATCCTAAATTTCGTGTTTGACACTGGGGTACTCCCTGAACTGCAATCCTTCTGAAACAGCTGAAACCAGATTGCTGTTATCATGGCTGCTGTGGCATCTCCATCCTTATTCCCCTTCCTGTCTATGCAGCAGAGCCACAGCAGCCTTCTGTGTTGTATTAGCTCCTGCCCTAGTGCAATGGGATATAACTGTTTATGCTGCCGATACCCAAACCTCCAGCATTATGTTTCTCCTGTACTTTAAGGTAATTGCAATTGATGACCCGCAGTACATAAAACAAATATTTTTCTCTCCATGTTACCTGTCTATAGGGCCCTGCTGGCAGCCCGGGCCCTCCAGGGGCCAGTGGGACCAAAGGAGAAAAGGTGAGTTGGGATGGGATGCACAGGAAGGGTTTGAACACACATTTTTTAATTCCTCCTGGGGCCTCTAGTGCTGGAAGTATCAGGGCTGTTGGCATAATATTTCTCTCATTTGCATATAAGTGAAGCTTATATTCACTTAAATGTTTCACTTTTCTGACATTGCTTCAGTCTGAAATGGGTGTTAGTGAGTGTTAAATTATGTCTGGTTATAGCTCCTCCGCTCTTAGTTTAACCCTCATAGTGGGAGTAGAAGGAAGCACAGAGTAGTTTGTCTCAGGAAATCTTCCTCACCTAAAAAAAGTGGGTAGAAATGTCAATATGTTTGTGTAGATGCCAATTTTCTGAGCCAGAAGATGTAAAATGGATTCAGAAAGCACCAGTCGAATGAGCCCAGCTCTCTTACATGCAAAATAATTATTCACTGCCCTCAGCGGCAAATTTGACCTCATTATTTTACAGAGTCATTAGTGTTTCCAGGGCAGCCTTATGTTTCCCTCTCTGCTAGAGGTGACATTGTGATTTTGGTATTTCCCACCCAGTGCTTTGGCATGAGTTGGAAGGCATGCCCAATTCTGGATTTTCTTTCTCCTTTTCACCTCCTTATCTAAGAATGCAAAGATCAGAAACAAATCTCTGTGTGCCATTACTTTCCTACTCAGATTCAACAGCTCTAGCTCCTACAGGTGCAAGGCACATCCACTGAGGTGGTGGGACAAGATCTTTGTGATCCAGCACGTGTGCAGTAGAGAGCAGTCTTGAGTTCATAACACTTCCTCCATATCTCTGAAGTTGCTGCATTTGGTGCTTCCAGGAGATGTTGAGCTTCTTGCTCCATTACTTTCAACACAGCCGATGTGTGTCTCTTTTGGCATAAATATAATTACAATAAATAGTACAATAAATAAAAATTACAATAAAATAACAAATAGTGATTAAGCTTGTCTTAAGAGGAAAGAGCATGAAAGATACGCTGGATTATTCAGAGACTTACACGATTAATTAATTAATAGGGTGTAAAAGGAAGTTATATAACAATTTTTGTATTAATCTGTACCTAAAGTAAAGGATATACCTTCTGGATGCTTTGTCTTAAAGCATAATAAATGATGGACACTGCTGGAGAAAAACGGGCTGGAACAAATGGATAGCCTAGACAAAAATAAATCACATAAAGAGGGTGTAGCATCTCAGTGTCCTGCAAACACTTATAGCGTGATTCTGCTTTAGAAAATGACTTGGGGAAAATGGTACCATTTCTCACTTTTTTTCCTTTTTGCAAGGTTTTTTTGCTCGTTAACAAACAAAAGCATTTTGGCCCCTTAAATATCCATCCTGCAGACTCTGTTAGGGATCCGAGCATCAATCAGGTTTATTTGTGTGGAATGTGTACACCAATTATAAGATTTTTGAAGCTCAAATTTAATGTTATGGTGCATCCAGTGCATCATTCATTTTAAGTCACTAAATGTCATTAAAACCAATGTATAACATCACAGTAACACAGAACACAACCAGTTCCTGCATGTATTCATCTGCAGGGCAGAGAAAACAGAGTTAATTGGGATTGCATGTTCATATCTATTAATTATGGCATGAGACTGAAAATAAGAATGTACAACAGCAGTTGGAAAACATCCTCAGAGGTTTGCTTTTCTTTTCTGTTGTGTTATGTATTGCACTGTGTTGTGTTCTGTGTTATGCTATTTTTTTTTTTTTATTTCTTTCATGTTTCCCTGCAGGGTGAACCAGGACTTCCAGGATTGCCTGGCTTTTCAGTAAGATTTTTTTTTTTTTAGCTTTCTCAAACATTTTTTTCCATGTTTTTCATGCATTATTGCATGAGACGAGAAGGTGGAATTTGGGGGTGGGAGGACTTTACTAAATGGAACATGTTCTTAAATGTTTTTTCAAAAAGAAAGTGAAGTTTAAGGCAGTGAAGATTTTGGAAGAAGGCAAGTGATGGATTCCAACAAGGAGGATGCACTGCCACAGTTCTGGGGAATTTTGAAATGTGAAGATCAGGACTGTCGTGGTTTAACCCCAGCTGGCAACCAAGCCCCACAGAGCTGCTCGCTCACTCCCCACTGGTGGGATGGGCGAGAGAATCAGAAGAGTAAAAGTGAGAAAACTCGTGGGTTGAGATAAAGACAGTTTAATAAGTAAAGGAAAAGCTGCGCATGCAAGCAAAGCAAAACAAAGGATTCTTTCCTTCCCATTGGTAGGGAGGTGTTCAGTCATCTCCAGGAAAGCAGGGCTCCATCACACGTAATGGTCACTTGGGAAGGCAAATGCCATAACTCTGAATGTTCCCCCTTGCTTCTTCTTCCACCACCTTTATATGCTGAGCATGATGTCATATGGTATGGAATACCCCTTTGGTCAGCCAGGGTCAGCTGTCCCGGCTGTGTCCCTTCCAACTTCTTGTGCACCCCCAGCCTACTCGCTGGCGGGGCGGTGTGAGAAGCTGAAAAGTCCTTGACTTAGTGTAAGCACTGCTCAGCAGCAACTAAAACATCAGTGTGTTGCCAATATTATTCTCATCCTAAATCCAAAACGCAGCACTATGCCAGCTACTAAGAAGAAAATTAACTCTATCCCAGCCGAAACCAGGACAAGGACTTGAAGAGGCAATGAAACCATTGCCTCAGGTGCATCAGAGAGAGCAATACTGTGACAGGATGGTGTGGTTTCCAGGACAGTTGTTGAGTTGATGCCTAGTGGCCTTTGGAAAATAGAGCCTGTGAAAGTCATAAAAGAATTGAGTTGAATTACTGAGTGCCTTTGTCATTGGCTGGATGTAAGGTTTGGGATGGGAGAAGAAAAAGGCAATTTCTGATAAGGGGGAATGGTCTTTCCTTGGCTTATATCTGAAAAAGTCTTGGTGGATTATGAGACAACTACGACCTGTTGTACTGGAATCAGGAAACCAGTGACAAAAAAGAAAAAGTCAATAAGAGAGGGGGAGGTTATCTTTCTTGTGGCATTGAATTTACATGTCTTTGTGCATCCCTCTCTCTTCATCACTGCCTTCAGTGACCCCAGAGGCACTAGCAGGGACATAAGGATGTCCAGAGGTTAGTACTGTCTGTATGAAGAGGTCGTCTCCAAGTGAATGGAGAAAGAAGATTAACTGAGAAGTATGCAGAGGAGAGGTCTAGAACTGAGTTCTGCAGGGGCTGGTAACAAAGTAGTCGGGGAGTATCCCTTTAACTTTCCAAAAAAAAAAGGATTAAAATTAGGAAACAGCACTCTTGGACTGTTGGTGGAGAGCATTAAAGGGCCATTGATACCAGCAACATTAACTGTCACACTGTGCCAAAGAAGGACTGGGTGCTGAAGACAAGAATGAGAAGTTTCCTAGTAATCATGAGAAAGTCAGCAGGCAATGTCCTTACCCAGAATGTGGTAGAAAGCAAAGCAGGAAGAAAGAGAGCGCTCTGAAAAAAACCCTGTTTGGGTCAGAGCCTTTTACTGTCCTGCTTACATGTGAAATTGGTGTTGTGACAGTAGTTGCCAAGAGACTTCGAAAGATAGGTATAAAACCTGAAAATGAGCCTGACGTTCCAGGAGGCGGGTGGAGAACAGGCTGAGAAGACTGACAGCTGTCAGTCACAGCCATGGTGGCTTGCATAGAGGAGCCAAAGGAAGGTCTGAATCCTGCACATATCAAAAGTCAACCTGCTATTTATATGATGCCTTCTTCATTCAATGCGACTTTGTCATTTAAAATAAGACAAGAGCTGGAGAACTTGCTAACTTACTTATAACAATGAAATAGTGAATTAAATTCTCAGTGTTTGTACAGCCACACAAATCTCTCCATAGGTGACTGGTGAGCAAACCTTGTGTCAGTCCGAGCTGTTTAAATAGAAAGCGGGGTTGGAGGAGCTGGAGCAGTTAGCGTGTATCTTGAGGGAATGGTGAGGAGAAAAAATTACACTGTGGGGGACCATCACACGACTGGCACCTCCTGTGTTGGCTTTCCTCTTTTTCTCCTTTATGACTCTGCATTTTTATTGCAGGTGCCTACTGAAGGCCTAAAAGGAGAGCAGGTAAGTGAGATTCAATATCTATTCTTCTGTTGCAAGGATGCTTTAATGTAGTTCAATGGCCTGTTAGATTAGATTTTGCTTTAAAATTATGCTTCAAGATTAAGGTGGATAGAAGCATTGTCAGGCCATCAAGAAACAAGTTTTCCTATTTACAGTGGAGAAAATAAATAAGAAAGGAAAAAGGGCAATGCCCTCTTCAGATGTAGTGAATCTAACATAAATGAGAAGTATAAATCAAAGAGACGATTCTTTAAGTCCAGGGATGTGTTAATATAAAAGTTAAACTGTATTTGAGTTTTAGGCTGAGTTTTTCTCTGAATATGGGCACTCAAATAGGGAAAAAATGCCAGTTGCTTCAGTCTGTTAGTCCTACATATAAGTAAAATATATTTAAATTTTATTTTGTGATGGTGGGTGTGTAATTTGTATTTTAATTTTATTTAATATAACAATATGCATCATATAAAGGATACTTTAAAGCCCTTCACAGCTGTGCTGGCTCAGGGGAAATGCCTGTGGAAGCTGTTTTTGCAGGGATTGCTTTTCTCCACCACTGAACCCCAACCCACGGAGTTTTACCGGAATATGCAGGATAGCCCACTGTCTTTGGTAGAGTTACTACCTTTGAAAAAACAAAAAGCCAGTTATGGATAAATGCCTGCTGAGTGTGGGTGGATTGGTCTCTGTGCCGTCTAATGAGTGCTGATAATTCAAGTAGCTGAAGGATTAATGAGAAAACCAGCTGGTCTCTGCATTGAGTCTTCGGGACCTACGAGGAAAGGGGTGGTATAGGTCCTGCACAGATGGCCAACATGAATAATGTGCCCATATAATTTTTCATACAGAGACTTTAACACTTTTAAAAAAAAAAAAAAAACATCTCTGTAGGGAGAGCCTGGGCCACGAGGACCACAAGGCCAACCTGGACTTCCTGGACCTCCGGTAAGTTGTTTCTCTCACCGCTTGAAATTTCCAAAAACTGGAACTCAGGCTGCTGTGAGGCACACATGCAAAATCTTGTACGTTATTCATGTACTAAGATCTTAAACAGTGCCCCCATCCTCCTGTTTTCTTCACTGCTGAGAGAAGGTCTCCTGCTGTGGATGGCCACTCTGAACATATGGAGGTGGCACCCAGGACATGGGCGGTCATTGCACAGCAGCAGACTTTGCCTCAAGGCTCTTGTCATGCAGAACCTGATTTTTTTTTAGTGTTTCTGATGTCCTGAAGAGCCGCATGGGTGTTCAGCACCTCTCAGAAAGGCACTCACTGGTAACTTGGCAGCTATCATGTAATGAAAGTCAGAGAACGGTTGCTGTGAAAGGGGTTGGCTTTATGCCACAAGGTCCTAGCTAAAATATTTTGTGGACAAAAAAAAAGAGTTGGGTATGCGTGTTTGTGTTTCAACACAATTTAGACATGACTTAAATATAGCTTATTCTAGTTATATTTTATAACCCAACTCTGCAGGATATCTCTGTTCAGGCTGTCACTGCTGCCTCATTTGCAAGTACTCTGTATTTCCTCGCTTTTGAATTGTTTGTTGTGTTTCACTGTTGATTGGGTTTTGTAAAATTGATGGCATTGTGAAGATGCGTTACTTAGGTAAATCTGGTTTTAATTATGTAATTTAAATATAGTTGTGTGCTCTGTGTTTAATCAGGGCATTGTGACTTTTGTCTATCCTGTTTTCTTATTCTCTTCTGCTCACAGGACAACATAATTATCAGGTAAGAGTTGTCTAGGTAGCCCTGCAGTAACAGTAGCACAAAACAGCTAGGAAATGGTTATATAGTTCATTAGCTTTACTTACTCTGTTAACTTTATAAAATTTTTCACTTTTAAAGGGAGAGGCTGGTCTGGAAGGCAAGCCTGGAGTCCCTGGTTTACCAGGTCAAAGGGTGAGTTGCTGTTTTTATTTAATGTAAGTCCCAAGAGGCTGGAGACAGCTTTTCTCAGTAAGGTCTGACCCACTCTACATGTACTTTTCTACTTATTTAAGGATCCTGGTGGCCCCGATCCTTTCCTCTATTCCTTTTTTATGGTCCAGAAACTTCCAGTACCTCTTGGAGTCCACAGATCGTATGCAGTGCCCTGTGGGACCCTAGGAAATCTTCTTTCTTGTCATTTGCTCTCCTGACTTTGGGTCCGCTCCTTGCTGCCAAGAGGATTCTTGATATGACTCTGAGCATGTAGAGTCACTAGTAATAGGGAGAAGTTGAAAATTCAGAGAAATGCTATTGTCCTGGAAGCCAAATAAATGCAAAGACACTTGCAATACTTCTTACTTTCTGTTCTGTTTGGTCTGTACTCAAACAGAAGCTCCCACAAAATGGGAGTTGGTGTACAATTCTCCACCAGGAGCTTAGATAGATAGTTTCACCTTGTTAAAAGAAAAAAATATTGGATTTTCTCTGACTCAGAGTTATGTCTTGAAATATTCAAGTACTGATAAAAAAATAAACTTCACAGTGGGCCTGAAGGCTCTGAACTTGCTTTTCCTTGCTTCAGCCCATTCACGTTAAGAACATCTCACTAGACAACAGACAACCTGTTCAACCTTTGTAGAGTAGACACTGTGGACACTTCAGTCTCAGTACTGCTGTTTGATGGGTTACTTTTTTAGGTAGTCACAGAGATCGATAGCTTAATCCATAGAGGAGGTTGCAGGGGTTGCTTGTAATGCTTTGCACTTGAGTCAGCATCAGTGCTGTTAAAGAGTCGATGTGGAAGAGTTGCTTGTGAGCATGGGAGGGTTATGGGCAAAGGACAATCCAGGGAAGAAATATATTCCTTGGTATGCTTTTTTCTATGGACTTTCCATTGAATTGCATGATATTAAATTGAGCTGTAAGCTTGGCTTTTAGGAATCTTCTCCTTCAGAAGATGGGGCATGCAGTCTTGTGTTAGTGCCACAGTGGAAAAGGGCATTTACTTCTTTTCTTGTACTTTTCCAGTCTTCAGAAAATACCACCTTCTCACTTTAGCAAATAACTGTGCTGTGCTTTACTTAGGAGTTGACAAGTTCTGAATTGTCCTGGTTTTAAAGCCTGCTGTGAAACATTGTTTCTTGAATAAGATTAATAGAGCATATTAGCTAGGGAAAGGACAGTGATCTGTCAGGATCCGCAACAGGACACAAAACGCTCCTGCTAATGATCATCTGATTAGAGATGTAATTTGATCCACACTGTCTTTGAAAGTTTCCCTAGACTCTGTTGTGTCTAGCTAGTTAGATTTCTTCTCCTAAGGGTCTTTATTAGTCACCAGGCATCTTAGGTTGACAGATATATTTTTTTTAATTAAAGACCATTATTCAATGACTGAATACCTGAGATGAATCAAAGTCCTGGGCTTGGTGGATCTACATGGAAAACCTACATGTGGGAGAGAGAACAGATTAGCAGATACTACTGATTCACCATTAGTACAGTTCTTGACAAAGCACAAGTATAAATCCAGTCATCGTTTACCGTCTTACATAAATTTGGCTGCAGGAAGCATTTCTCTAGACAGGCTTAGAAGTTAAAATGCCTAGAGCAGAAATCCCCTCAAATATTTGTTTGAGTCTAGCTCTAAATGACTGGATGAAGGCACAGCTCAAGCTGTTGTGATCCCTCTTGCACACCCAAACAAGAAGGCTCTCTATCAGCGTAGCCCGGTGTTGAGGACCTGGATGAGATCACAATTTAGGGAAGTGATTGTCCCCGTGTACTTGGCACTGGTGGGGCCCCACCTCGAGTACTGTGTCCAGTTTTGGACGCCTCACTACAGGAAAGACACTGAGGTGCTGGAGCGGGTCCAGAGAAGGGCAATGAAGCTGGTGAGGGGTCTGGAGAACAAATCTTCTGAGGAGCAGCTGAGGGACCTGGGGTTGTTCAGCCTGGAGAAAAGGAGGTTGAGGGGGGACCCTATGACTCTCTACAACTACCTGAAAGGAGGGTGTAGTGAGGTGGAGGTCAGTTTCTTCTCCCAAGTAACAGGCGATAGGATGAGGGGAAACGGCCTCAAGTTGCACCGGGGGAGGTTTAGATTGGATATTAGGAAAAAATTTCTTCCCTGAAAGGGTTATCAAGCATTGTAACAGGAAGTGGTTGAGTGACCATCCCTGGAGATTTTTAAAAGATGTGTAGATGTAGTGCTGAGGAACATGATTTAGTGGTACCTCGGAGGGGTTAGGTTAACAGTTGAACTTGATCTTAAAGGTCTCTTCTAACCAGAACAATTCTATGATGCTGTGAAACAATTCTATGCTTCTACAATGCCTCAGTTTCATTTGTAGCTCCAGCCCTGGCTTGTTGTAAGACACTCACCCCTTCACCTCTGTGTCCCCTGTGAATAGGGGTAGGAGTGTAAGGCTATACAAACATGTGAGCAAACCAAACAGCCAGAGCAGTGGTGTGAGCGTGGGTTTGGTTATCACTGAGCATGTTCCCCAGCACACCTTTGGGTCATACCAAGTAGTTCTCTCCCATAAATGTCTCTGCACTGCAGTGTGACTGTGTCCGGCAGGCTGGATGACAAGGCCAGCTTTAGTGAGAAGGAGAGTTCAGCTGCATGAACACAAGCTCCTGTGCTCTTTGCACATGGAGCCCTGGCCCATTGCATTTAGCAGAGATGTAGCCTTCTTCATTGTGGTAAGGACAGAAAAAAACAGACAATGCTAGAGGCAGATTTGAGACTTCTTTTCAGTGTGGTTAGCAGACCTGTGCAGAACAGATGAAAATTACTAGCCATCTACTTGGCTGGTCCCTCTGCTATTTTGTAGGAGTGGGGTTTCAAGATATGATTTATATCTCCCAAAAATTTTATTCCTGAGCTACTTTATAACTAGTCTGCACTAATATCTTATAACCTAAGGGACGGATTACAATGCAAGATTGACTTCAGGACCCTCTCAAGTCACATGCTGCAAAGGGGCTGATGTAAAACAGTAACTGCTTTGCAATAAGATTCAACCTCAGTTTTGCTTTATGGCCATCAACTAAGATGTAAATTAAGTCAGCACATGCACAGAGCCCCTGTTTTGACAGAGGGATGCAAATATGACCATGTGTTGGAATTCTTAGAAGCCTGCAGTGCTTTAGTTAGTTGTAATGCAGCTGGCACAAGCTACTAATGGACTAAAGATGTGTTTGGAACTGTTTCATAGAGGAATTCATGTCTCTTAACACAGTCTACTGGAAGTGAAGGATCCTGAGCTGTGCAAGAACAGAGGCAAAGTTGGCTAGGATGAGAAATATGATGCAGGAGCCACCTACACAGTATGAAGATTTCATAGAAGATGACATATTGTGCCAAATACCCTCGTGACGGTTTTGCTGGCAGGAAGAGGGTCATACATTTTTGGAAAAATTTCTAGGAAAAGAGGAATTATGGTATTCTTTTAGTCTGAAGTTGCTGTTCCTGTTATTGCTGAAGAAATAAAAGAGTGCATGGGATAGTACATTTGCCAGTAAAGAAGACATGTCCTTTATAGAGTCACCATTTGTGTTATAGTAAAGAAAGTGTCAGTTCAGTTTCTCAATATGGCTAATGCAAGCTTAATATTTCATTTAAATGCATTCGTTATACTTACATAAAAATTTTTCCATCACCTCTGCTTAGACTGCACATTTCTTTGAGCACTTGCAGAGTCTTCTGCTAATGTGTGGTACAAGTATGGCTGAATAACCAAGTGGGGTGAAGAAACCGCATCATCATGGCCCAAGGCTTCTTCTGGCCTTGGTATTACAGATTGCTTAAGACCATGTTACAGATTGCTTAAGTTCATTCTTAAGACCAAGAACCAGCACTCAGTACTGAGGCCAGTTCTTTAATATCTTTATCAATGATCTGGACAAGGGGATCGAGTGCACTCTCAGTAAGTTTGCAGATGACACCAAGTTGGGTGGGTGTGTTGACCTGCATAAGGGTAGAAAGCCTAATGATTCTATGATTCTATTCTATGTCTCTGTTGCCTTTTGAGGACTTGCCACCAATCCAGCCTTGCTATCTGCAAGGATTGAGAACTTTAGATATAGCCCAGCCATACCCAGTAGGTCACTTCCAAGCGGTTTAGAGCACCACAATGTTACTCTCAGACAAACTTTCTAGAAGTTGAGGACAAGAGAACAGCATATTCACAGCTGTTATCAAAAGCATAAAGGTTGCTGGTGAGTCACAGAAAATGTGCCCAGAGCGTGGGATTTTTGACTGTTCAGGAGGATGGGGTCTGAGGGAGCAGGGGACAGACAGAAGAAGACATTACAGGACCCTGGTTGGCATTAGAAAAAGAAAGGCTCCTGAGATGACTGAAGAATGTGATAGAGCATCTTCCTAATGTTTTATTTAAAAATGAATGAAATCAGACGCGTTTGGGGGCAGAGTGAAGGGGTGTTATTCTCTAAAAGGAGCTGATGGTATTATGAGAGATCTGATGATTGTCAAATTTATCATAAACTAAGCTTGCTGTATATGAACCTCTCCCTCCTGCAGCCCATTCCAAGGAGCTCCAATATGGAGTGTGTGTTTTTGAAGTAATTATAATAACGCATACTTACAGACATAGTTCTTTAACATGGAAAGCTAATTGAAGGGCTGTTTACATTCTGGGGAATGTCCCAGTAGTGGAAACACACTAAGAGGAGCATAAGCTGGGAAGACAGATTGACTTTGGGGCATTTAAAATCACTTCTCTGTTAGCCTGCTTTAGTTGCAGTTTTGAAGTGTTTTGTGGGCACAGAAAATATGTGCATGGTCTCCTTGATAGCTCTGCCGAACTGCTAATCTGAAAATTCATGTCTGTCCTTTGATCCTGTCTGGAGGCAGGAGATAACAATTCCAACCTGAACCAGGCAACTGGGTTATGTTCATTTTATTAGCCAGCTGCTTCCAAGTGCCTGGCACCTGGCGTCTATATTTTGACAACAGTACTCTCATCTTGAGAGCACACAGTGGGGAGAAAGAAGCTTTGCTGTTCTCATATGCCCCATAAGACCTTGAGTGATAGACAATACTGTCTCTCTGATTTTACTAAAACTGCCTGAAAAAGAGGTAGAATGTGAGAGTCTGGTTTCATTTTAGGGTGGTTTTGTGTTTTTTCTCTCTTCCTGTCTTCCTCTTTCTTCTGTGAAATTGAAGAAAGTTGAAGTGCCTTGATTCTGCTCTTCAGTTTTTTTGACACTTGATCTACTGAAATATTTGTTGGAAATAAATCCAACTTTTTTTGCTTGATAGACACAAAAGGTGCAGATGTATGACTTGCTCCTGGAAAGCATGCAGATCTTTGGGTAACCCAGCCTAAATAGGGGGTTCTTCTCAAGTGTGCTCCAAATAATTTGGATTCTAAGAGTTTACCTCATTGAAATGATGCAAATTCATTCAAGTGATTGAAATTTCAGAAGGAAATAAAAAAAAATATCTATTTTTCCTACAGCAGTATTTTCCATGTAGGCATGAAGTAGCAGCTACCTACACCCATTTTGAGTTTGATGTGCTGTACTGCAGACTAGTTTTCTAAATTTACGTTGTCAAATTTTTCCCATGCTCAAAGAACAATCAGTGCAAAAACAAAAAAAAAAAAAAAAAAGTAGTCTCATAGGATAAGACCAGTCTTATGGGTAAGAACAGTCTTATGGGTAAAAAAAAAATAATAGAAAATATATCTAAGCATCCTCATAGGGAAGCTTAGGAAGAGTGGGTTAGATGAATGGACAGTAAGGTGGATAGAAAACTGGTTGAAAGACAGAGCTCAGAGGGTAGTGGTTAGGGGCACAGAGTCCAGCTGGAGATCAGTGACGAGTGGTGTTCCCCAGGGGTCAGTACTGGGCCCAGTCCTCTTCAATATATTCATCAACAACTTGGATGAGGGGATAGAGAGCACCCTCAGCAAGTTTGCTGATGACACAAAGCTGGGGGGGGTGGCTGACACACCAGAAGGCTGTGCCGCCATACAGAGAGACCTGGACAGGCTGGAGAGTTGGGCGGAGAGAAACCTTATGAAATTCAATAAGGGCAAGTGTAGGGTGCTGCACCTGGGGAGGAATAACCCCCTGCACCAGTACAGGTTGGGGGCCGACCTGCTGGAGAGCAGCTCGGTGGAAAGAGACCTGGGAGTCCTGGTGGACAACAGGATGACCATGAGCCAGCAATGTGCCCTTGTGGCCAAGAAGGCCAATGGCATCCTGGGGTGCATCAAGAAGAGTGTGGCCAGCAGGTCGAGGGAGGTCATCCTCCCCCTCTACTCTGCCTTGGTGAGGCCACACCTGGAGTACTGTGTCCAGTTCTGGGCTCCCCAGCTCAAGAAGGACAGGGAACTGCTGGAGAGGGTGCAGCATAGGGCTACCAAGAAGATTAGGGGACTGGAACACCTCTCTTATGAAGAAAGATTGAGGGAATTGGATCTATTTAGTCTGGAAAAAAGACGGCTGAGGGGTGACCTAATTAATGAGTACAAATACTGAAAGGGTGGGTGTCAGGAGGATGGGGCCAGGCTCTTTTCAATGGTGCCCGGCAATAGGACAAGAGGTAATGGGTACAGACTTGAGCATAGGAAGTTCCATCTCAACATGAGGAGGAACTCCTTTCCTTTGAGGGTGGCAGAGCCCTGGCACAGGCTGCCCAGAGAGGTGGTTGAGTCTCCATCTCTGGAGACATTCAAAACCCACCTGGACGCGTTCCTGTGCAACCTGCTCTAAGGTGGCCCTGCTCTGGCAGGGGGGTTGGACTAGATGATCTCCAGAGGTCCCTTCCAACCCTATGATTCTATGATTCTATGATCTTTTTAAAATAGTAATCTTTAATGAATGTCCTTCTTCGTGATTAAGACTCCAATGTACATGTGTCAGGCAGATAAGTAATAACTCCCTTTTTTTCAAGTTACTTCATGCACAAAATAATTCAGGCGAAGCACAGAATGAGAGTGAGTTGACTGTAGAAACGGATATAACTTAGAAAAATTTTACTGCAAGACCCTTTTTTTGTGGGCTAATTACAAAGTTCAGTGTTGCGGTCTGTCAGGTTGGAGGCAAGAGGAACGAGAGCGGCTCCAGGAGTGAGTTACAAAGGGGTGTCTTCTGCATCTTTAATTCAGCTGTCAGCTGTCGTGTTTCAGCAAGTTCTCATGTTCATCTTTCCACATACCCTGAATGTTTATTCCCGAAGTAAGAGCAGCACAAAAAGCTTAACAGACCTTTCTGGACTCTTTACAACTAGATTACAAGGCTATGAGTCTCAGTAAATGCTACATATTTGTTTTACAATAGAGCCTAAAGGATCCTGTTAAAACTGGGGACTACTGGGTTCAGGGCACACCCTCCACCCAGAAGAGATGTTTAAGAGCAGCACTTGCCAATACATGAAAGGTTTATCCCTGCTAGCTGTCACAGTGGAAATAAATTTATCAGATCTCTGGAGGGATGCTGAGCTCTTCTTTTTGCATTTGATGGCAGGACAGAAATGCACGTATTTGACTTTCTCCTTCTTGACCCACCTCTCTCCTGTCTAAGTGGGTTGTTGCTTCTGATGTTCCTGTTCTGGACCATCATTACTTGAAATGGGCAGTCAACACTGTTTCAACTCTTAGTTATCTGTGTATTAACTCCCCTTGATTTGAACCACATTAAACTTGTGGGGTCCAAGGGAAGGGAATAGTTGATTGGTATCTCCAGAGGGAGATACATAAATAATCCAGGAAAGAGAGAAGAATAATTTTGCCCAGCAAATTAAGTAGACTTTTTGGAAAGAGCCAGTCACAAGGTGCAATCTCTCTCTCAGTCTCTAGAAGTCCTTATAGCCCTTTTTAACTTTGTCACAACAGCCACGATAATCAGCCCCAAGGTGGCCAACCCTGATGGTATTTTCATCCTCAAGCTAGGGAGATGCTCTCACTTCATAATTTACTGTCATTATCTAGTACATACGGAGACTGTAAAAGGCTGGTGCCTTCAGGGAGCTCAAACATTGATTAACACTGCTGGATTTCTTCTAGGAATGTAACCTTACAGAGGAAATAGTTGGCATTTATGTAAGCAGTCCTATTCGTTCACAGTTAATGATGCCTCCTATGTACTTTCTACCAAATCCACTTCTGTTCCTGGGGCCGAACCTCAGAGAAAACATGCTATGAAAATATATGGCCATTCTGGCTATTAGACTGTAAGATGAGAAACAGTCTAGGGCTATGAAGTCTTCCAAAATTTCCCCTCTCGCAGAATGGAGCCAACATTTTTCCCTTGGTTTCCTGTCTTCTGTATGGTAGAGATCTTTCTGATGGTTGTGTTCATAAGTATTTGTAGGTGCTTGAAATGTTCAGATGACACTGCCTGCCCTGGCAAAGTTCAGCCATGCAGAAATCGAAATGTAAGCAAATTAACCAAAAGAAGGAAAAAGGGATTGATGTCATAAATTAAATCCAGAGTGAAGCTGTAATTGTCAGTGAGGTAAATATATCCATTTCCAATAAAACACACATTTTTAACTGTGCTGTTGTTCAAATTCCTGATGAAGGCAAATAACATGTATTTCATATAGTTGAAGGATACACATTCTTACACACTTAGATTCTTACTATAAGTAACAGAGCGTAATTACTGGTTTTCTCTGTCATATTATTAGGCGATGTGACATTTCGCTGAGCTTTGCTCTCATAGGTATAATTTCTCCCTGCAAGTAGTTCTGTACTTTACAGACATGCTGGAATGGTATGGAGCAAATCTGTTGTAGTTTGTTTTTGGCTAACCTCTGAGTGGCTGTCATGGAGGCTCACAAAATCGAATTTGGACAGGTGATAAACTCAAAATAAACCTTATTCTAAACAAAAATTGTTTAGAGGAGAACCAACTGGAAATGGTATATCAAAATTGTTTAACATTCTGAGAACATTAGCAAACCACAGGCTCAGAATGTATGAGGAATTAATACTGCATGACTGACTCAAGAATTCTTAAGCTTTAGAAATGATGACTCTCATAAATGTGCACAATCACTCACCTATAAGATGAGGGGTCTCAACCTTTACAGGAGATGAACCGTAGGTGGTGTTCTAGCCCATGGGGTGAGTCCCCAGCTGCAGACCTCCTGCTTCCAAGGAAGACAACTCAAACTTTGCCCTCCTGTGGGGCTCCATTTATGCCCTAATTGAATGTGATCTGTGGTCATGCCAGCTCTTATTGGCTGAGAGCCACAACTTCCTCACCTTTCCACCAAAATGTGTAAGTGCTGACCACCACCATGTGGGTGTGACAAGAGCTGTGGTGCAGGTGCATCTGCCACAGTGGCCAAAATGTCCCCTTCACAATGGGAAATTACACCCTCATCCTCTCTGTCAGTATAATTATATGCTTCTTTAAGGGATTTCTGAGTGTTTTGAAAAGCAATGAAGTTTCTGAGCATTACACCCAAAGAAAGGATAAGCTCCTTTCACAACTCTCATTGCTGCCACAGATTAGAGTGCCCAGCCATCAGTATGGAAACAGAACAATTGGTGTACACTTGTCCAGAGGCACCTTCCACCTTCCACCACATTCTTGGCTTTTGAGATGGGGTTGGGGAAAAGGTGGTGCTGCTACAACTTTCCTCAGGTTTCCCAAGGTGGGACTAAGTTTCCGAAAAGCAACAGTTCAGCAAACTGTGAGCAGGTAATGCCCTTAAGCTGTAAAGCTGCTAAAGCCACACCATTGTGGACTTCCAAAATCAGGTCTACGTGTAGTACTCGTGTCTCTTCACTTGCAATGTCTCATTGGGGTTTTGTTTGCCTGATCACTAATGTATGTATCACCAATTGTGGTTTTGTATAGAGTACACAACAGCTTATGTTCATGCTCTGTAACTTGGGATATCTGATTTAGGGGGACTACTTAGGGAGCTAATCCCTTTATGCTCCTTAAAAGGGTTATCACAAATGTTTATATCAGGTTCCTGCCTCTAATGCAGTCTCTGAATTAGAGTTTAAAGAGATACACAAACATTGCAAGAGGAGGTACAAGCTGGGTGGTAGTTATGCCCAGAGACCAATGAGGTTGGCAGGACATGAAGGAAACAGTTATACTGTGTGGTATGCTGGCCTCAGTGTTGTAGCTGTGGAACCAACCACCTTAACGCGTGGCTCCCATGGTGGCATGCAGTCATACTCCTCTACCATGTCTGGCCCCATGCACCACACCCTGTATGCTCTATTTGTAAGCTTATTTATTTATTTAAATGAGTATTTTAACAGTGTCCCTTGCATGGTCACCTTGGCAGTTGGCAAAATAAGCATCTTTAACCAGAAAACATATGTTGAATTATATGATGGGCTCTTTTTGGCTTTGTCAAGCAAGGAAGTGATGGATTTTGAGAAAGTAGGACGACTCTCGGATAGTGCAGGTACTCGAGTATATAATGCAGATTTTTATTGGTATTATGGAAATGGGAAAAAAAAAACGTTTTCTTGGAAATGACTAAAACCAACTTCTGATACCCAAGGACCTCATAATCACCCTTTCATTTTCTTCTTAAGTTCTTCTGTATATGACAGCTGCTTTTTTTGTTATGAGAAAAATAAGGAAAAGATCAGATTCTGACACACCAGCTAATGAAATTCAGTCAAAACCAGGGAAATTATGATGAAAACTTAGTTTGTTTGTGATGTTTTTAGTTTTTTCATTCATTTAACTTAGCAGGAATTAATAGAAATTGTTTCTGGAAATATTTCAATAAAGAAAAATAAAGGGAAAATTATGTATCTGACTCATATATCTGTATGACCAATCACATCACCGGTGACACAAAACTTGCTTAGTTTATTATAATATCCTTCTAAAAAGGAAATAAGTTTGGGTGAGAAGTAGAAATGAGGGAGGAAAAATCACTTTTCTCTGTCTCTCAGATATTGACACGACTCCTCTTGTACCCTGCTACTATATTACTAATAACCCCAGAAGTATTAATGATTCATTATGATTAATGATGTAAAAACAAGAGATTGTTTTTACAAGAAAGCTGAGTCACAAAATATGTGACTTGCCCATAGTAACACAGCAAGTCATCTGTTGTGTTCAGAAAGAAATCCAGCCTCTGCCTTAACTCCAGTGCTTCAGGCATCCTTACTACATCCTTCCTTCCTCTTTTTTTCCTGTGTGGGACTTTTTCCTTGTGAACTTTTTGAGGTCAAACCCATGGGGAACACAGGTACTGCAGCATCCATGTAGGTGAACTTGTTTCAAGGGTATACTCCAGGTCCCTGGCACCAGCGAAGCTCTCTGCTTCTTCTGGAGGAATCTTTTTGTTTGCTTGCAGAGGAGTCAGTGAGCTCTGTCCCTTGGTGGAAATGCCAACCCTAGTTAGAAATGCCTCATGGATTCCTGTTCTCTGGCTTAGAGATTGTGAATCTTTTATATTCAGCCATGCACCAGAGTTCTTAATTATTTTCTTTCTTAATGCACGAGGCAGTGCAAGGAACACAAGGGACATTGCTTGGCTTTGCTGATGAGGGGTGAAGGGCTAGACTGTAGCAAGGAAAGTGCCCCTCAGCTTGTGGCTACAGATGGTACCTCCCTTGGCTGCATCTCAGCACTGTGACTTCTCCAACCCTCTGTGGGGAGCACCCAGGTGGGACTGCAGAGTGCAGGAGACGCCAAGACGTGCATGAGACCAACCCTCATCTGTGGGGGCTATTATCACAACCTGGAGAGATACAGACCTGTCAAAGATGACTGTAGTTTCACGTCCAAATGGTGTCTGCTGCCTCCGTTTCCAGCTTTTGTGTTTTGTGTACCCACATTACGATTATTTACCAGTTTGGGGGTGAAAGGCTTTGGAAAGTCAGTAGCAGTCTTTGCCCTGGTGTCTAATATTTTCTCCTCTGTTGAACACACAGGGTAAAAAGGGAGAACCAGGATTCCCAGGCATCAATGGTCTGATCGGCCCTCAGGTAAGTGATGATTTCTTCATTTTCGTATAATATGTGGAGAAACATATTATGTGGCAACAAGTGACTTGGAAGCGCAATGCAGCATGCCGTGACCTTGTTCTCTTCTTGTCTGCCCTGTCTTTGAAGCTGGTGTTTCTCCTTTAAGAGCCAAACTAATTTATCCTGTTGTGATTGAGAGAAGTCTGCGTGTCTGGCAGCAATTACTTTTACCTTCAAGAGTTTTTCAGCATCTTTTGAAGAGGGACATAAGGAGGTGTTTTGCATGTGGTTTCCCCATTGCTTGTGCATAAAGCAGTATCGTTCCAGAGGGAAAGAAATGATTTGTGTTTTGTAATATTTAGGACAGTGTCTCGGCTAATTGTTGGCTGTGTGAATTGGCAATTGCAGATATACCTCCTGTGCTGCAGTCTTGAGGGAAGAAGCTGTTTAAAAGGTATTTGCTATTCAGAAAGCACACTTCTTTGAGCACAAAACTGTTTTTGTGGCTTTCATACTCACATTTCTACTTGTTAGAGAGGGATAGGTGTTGGTTTATTGAGGAAGGTAGAGGCAGGGGTTTAAAACTAAATGTTTATTCTCCCTGTGAGGAAAGGATGTCTTAAGTTCATGAGCTCTTAGCTTCTTTTCTTCAAAGCTTTTGGCAAATTTGTGCTCCAAGTTGCACCATCTGTAACATCGTAAGGGCAAAATAGTTCTGTGCATCTTAAGAATTGTCAGAGAGGATTTGGCTCCACCTTGGATCAACCCATTCTGCCCTGTGTTATGATAACACTGACACTTGCCTCTGGCTTGGTTTCTTGCTAACTTTGTAGCCAAATTCGGCTGACCTGAGTCACTTTGTATGGTCACCCCGGCATCAAGGAAAGTATCTGTGGGAACGTCCTCAAGCAGGAAAGGTGCAACCTCACTTCAAGCTGACCATTCAGGTCATTCATTGCCTTTTCAAGAACAGATTGATGAACTGGGTCCTTGGCTTTGGCGTTTTGTTTCAATAATCGGTTAAGTTTTGGGCAGGAATGAAGAACCTCCATTACTACAGCTGTTGGTGATATATTGCAATAGACGGCACACCGCTAAGACAGCAAATGCTGATTTTTCATTTATTTCCTCTGGCAAACTATGCCCCTGTAACCACAAAACAGGATCTAGAAATGGTTTCTGTGGCAGACGTTTCGTAATGAACCGTTCACATGTGTGTGGAGGCTGTTGGAGAGGCCATCCAGGGGCTTGCGGCCCTGTGCAGGTGAGGGCCCTTGTGTCCATCTGGGGACCTTGCCCTGCAAAACATCACTTGATACTGATTAACAAATTTTTAAGATTTTTTCCTTTGGTACAGTGTCTGGTTTGCAAGTATTTAATCAGCAGCCTTCAAGAGGAATGAAGACAGTACTTCTAATGGATTTAACATATTTTGTTGGGCTTTTTGTGTGTTTTGGTGTTTTTTGTTTGTTTTGTTTTGTTTTGTTTTTTTTCCATTGGATAACATTAAAAGGTCCTCCCATGCCTTCTGAACAACTGGGAGAGGATTTTTCTTGCTTTTGGGGGAAGATTTTTCTCCATGCATTATTTCTGAGATATCTGACACTATCCATCCAAACAGTGTCACACTTGCTCAGCTCAAGTTCCCTGTAACTTTAAAAAAAAATATATGCATGTGTTAGCAATTTTATAAATCAGAGAAAATTGCTGACACAGCATTAAGTAATTTTCCTTTCCGCACAAGCTAAATAAAGTTAGCAAATTTTATGTTAATTAAAACTGCATATAATGCTAGCCCCATCGAGGGATGCTTAAATTGACTGTTCCTCCAAGCTAACTGTAAGAATGGAAAAATATTGTTCCTATTCCAGCAGTGGCACTCTGTTCTGGACATATTACTGCAGATTTCCATATTTCTGTTTCGAGAAATTGCTTATGTTCAGTTTGTGACAAAACTACTTTTCAGCTTAACAGCACTTTTTGTGACATTAGATTTTTTTAAGCACTTTATCAGCATTTTTTTTCTTCATTAGACTATGACCCAAAAATACTCAAGAAGAAAAACAATTTCCTATTGCTGTAGTTACATGGATATTCTTCCAAGTCACATATGGAAGTCTGTGTCACCTGTTTCTGTGCTGTCTCTATGGCATTGAGTGTTGATTTGAGTTGGCCATACATAAACTGGATTAGGACACTAAAATAACCTCCCTTTCCTCTCTATTTTAAATTTAAATATACTTTTGTTTTCTGACCTGTTTCCCCCCATTGACAGCTGTATGGGGAAAAGGAAGGAGTGGATATAGGAGCTGTAGAAGGCACATTGCTGCTGAAAAACATAAAAAAGACCATCTGAAATTACTGTTGGACTTTGTCAAGAAAAACAGTTGCTGAGAGGACACAGAAGGATCAGGCAGTTGTGCAAGGGAACCCACCGAAAGGCTACTCTGGAACAGGGTCAGCAGATCCAGTGAGGAACCACAGTTGAGATGATGTCTGCCCGACTCTCAAGGACCATTGATGGAGTGTGGTCTCATTTGAGAGTTAATTTAAGTGTCAAATCCTGAAGCAGCAGCTAGGAGGCAACTTCTCAGCTAGACTGGGGATGTTTTGTGACAATAGGGTAGCCCTAGTTTTGCCTACCTCCTTGCACACTCTAACTCAAACTACGTTTTAATCCCAGAAGATTTTTAAATGTTTTTTTCCTTCTAAATCAGCTGTAGTGGTGAACCAGTCCATGTGCTTATTTGCTGCATGTTGTCCAGTCAGCACCCCCAAAAATGAACATTTATTTTCCAGTGACCTTTTGAAATGGTGCATCTTGCAACATCATTAGGCCATGGAGTAGACACTCTGCGTCTTATTTCCCCTCTGGATATGAATGATTTTCCTGCAGCAAGGACACAGACATCTGAAGTCATAATATGTTTTTGTTATTATTTATTTGTACTATTTTATTTTCCAGGAACCTTAATCATGGGCCAAACTTCTATTGCAGTAGGCTGGTCAAAAGCAGACTGAAAAATGAGCATTTCTGTAAAGCACTTTCAGTTGAAATAGATTGATGGGTACCAAGCATGGGAAACAACAAGGCTGTGCATTTCTGCATGGTCTGCCGAGATCTCAGTGTACTTTATCTATCCCATCATCTGTTGAGAGGAAGAGTTCAGAGAAGGGGCTGAAGGCAGTTGATGAGGTACCTTTGCAAATGCTTTTCTAGGCAGGAGAGATATCCTCAGGAGAAAGGAGATTTGTAGTTAGGCAGAATACGCTAAGTGAGCCACAAAGGCTGAGTTTGAAGGCTCAGCAGAGAGGGGAGATGATGTCCCACTGCTAACCCGGGGCTCAGACACTCTGAGCTGTATCAGTGAATTACCAGGGCTGGGCTTCAGCTCCAAGTGCAAGCACTTAGGTTGCTGTGTCCATCTACAGGAATAGAAAATAGACTAGACTAGAATAGAATAGGATCAGATCAAATTGGATCGGATCATCTAGGTTGGAATAGACCTTTAAGATCATCAGGCCCAACCATTAATCTAACACTGACAAAAACCATCACTAAAGAATATCACTAAGCTCTACATCTGCCTGTCTTTTAAATACCTCCAGGGATGGTGACTCAACCACTTCCCCGAACAGCCTGTTCCAATGCTTGATAACCCTTTCTGTGTAAAAATTTTTTTCCTAATATCCAATCTAAACCTCCCCTGGAACAACTTGAGGCTGTTTCCTCTTGTTCTATTGCCTGTTACTTGGGAGAAGAGACCGACCCCCACCTCGCTACACCCTCCTTTCAGGTAGTTGTAGAGAGCGAGAAGGTCCCCCCTCAGCCTCCTTTTCTCCAGGCTGAACAACCCCAGCTCCCTCAGCCGCTCCTCATGAGGCTTGTTCTCTCCCACTTGTTGGATTAAGGATGGGGATGCAGGTGTCTGAGCTCCTGTTAATGAACATCCACTTAACATCATCAGTGGGACCCTGAATCTCTACTAAAGCAGGTACCTACAAATGGTCCATTGAGCCACTCTCTAGATTCCTTGAGGAGAGCAGGTACGTGCTGTGCACCTGTGAGATAGCAAAACAAGTCAAAACTCTTTATGTGTTTAAGCAAAAATGCTGTACCTCACACTTGCAACATTTCTGGGCTGTTGTTGAGTTTGGCCTCATGCTAGATAACCTGCTGGTATAACTAAGACCTGCGAGGAAGACTGGTACGCGCTGTACCTATTATGGTTGTGGCTGGCAGTGATTCAATCAGTATAGACTTGTCTGTAGGGTGTAAGCTCAAGACCAGCTTTTCTGAAGTAATTCAGGAAATAAATTACATCCTCCGAAATGCAGTGTCCTTAACGTCCTTTTTATAATGCAAGTTAATACTGCGAAATGTAAGAAAAGGATACAGGCCCCAGCTGCAAAGCTCAGATTGAATTCAAACTATGCCAGCACTGCTCAAAATTGGAAGATACCGCTCAGAGCTATCTTTAATAAGATCTATACCTTTAACAAAAATAAAGGAAAAAAAAATCTTCACCGGTGTGGATCACTAATAGTACTGAAACGGGAGGTTTTTTTTGTTGTTTTTCTCATTTGCTGCCCTGACTCAGTAAACTATCTCAAAGCAAACACATAGGGAAATAAATCTTCCTCTGTAGACAAAAGAGATCATGTCCGTACCTTACGCTAAGTGATGAAATTAAACAAATACTGCCTTCCACTGGAAGCAAGAAATTCTCCAGGAGAGACTGCTATGTACAAAGTCAACTTTATTCAGTACTTTTACAGAGCTGGAAAGACAGTTCAAAGAATTTTTTTGAAAAAAAATAAAAACCTTTATTTTTAAGAATAATGTTGGTACTCCAACAAATAACTGGAGACCTCATCCATTTGTAAATCATGACACTGTCACTGAAGCTGACTATACAGCATGCATCATAGGTAAATGTTCAAGTCTGTGTCTCTTTAGGCTTTTGGTTTTCAGTGTCATCAGCAACAGCCTTTTTCTATATCCTCTTCATCCTGGTTTGTAAGGCAAGATTTAAGCAAGGAGAGTAATGTGTTGCTCTGATGCAACATTACTGAAAATAATTCACACAGTAGTTGTGCTGGTGGATACTGTAGCGCCTGGGGTGAGAAATGAAGAGCACATTTGAGGACCTGATACCAGAAACCACTCAGATAGAGCAGAGGAGAAATGGAAAGTTGGAGCAGCAAAGGACATAGTGAGAGACGTGGACTGCTCCACAAAACTTGCTGCAACAGCCTCATATCTGATGGGAGAGAAGTGGAAATAAAGGGGAGACACTGCAAAGCCAACAGGAAGGGTCTGCGGGGACTTCCTGAGATGTGAAATTGCAGGGAGTAATTGGTTTTGAATGTAGAGACAAGCGGAGACACTGGAGGGGAAAAGGCTGTCAGCACCATGGTCATGCATTTCACTATCATTGTGGCAGCAGACAAGATGCTCCTGTGTGTCCCAGAGGTTCTGATCATTCATAAAGCTGTCACGCTGCCTAAAAAACTCCAGCCGCAGTCTGTTTTGACATGGGTTAAGGGCTTATCTAAGCCTTTCTCATAGTGTAAGACAGTCCAGTCATTGGCATGGAATAATATACAGAAAATACGCCTGTGCAAACTTTGCCTCCAGAGACCGATATCTGGAAAAGCCATCAGACTTCAGTTTCCATCTTGGAATGGCATTTTTTCACCTCCCTCTAAAACATAGCCATCCTTTCTTTCATGGAAAAGAGATCTGGGCCAAGCAGTCCACTGATGTAGCCATAGAGGAAGGTTTTTGTTCCTTTTCAGAGCTTCCTTAGGGACCGCAGAACCTAAATCTTAATAACTCTGCCTTTCCCAGCCTTTCAGCAAGATGCACAGTGGAAGAGGAGAACATCCTTTAGCGATCCTGGAGGACAGGCGCAGCTGTTCCTCCAATACGCAGAGTGTCAGATTTCTTTCCTGAGAGCTGCCCCTGCATTACATTGTCTAAGGAATGAGCTGGATGAAATGCAAGCCTGAAAAATCCCCCCTCAACATTTTTTTAAAAACTCTCTACACGTTATTTAGATTTTAATGAACATTTGAAATATTTTTCTTTTTTTTTTTTTTCCAAATCAACAATTTGAAAATACTTTGGTTTGAACATTTTGATAAAAGATCCATGTTTTGCATTTGTTTTCCAAACTAAGTTTGTGTAGTCCTGTTGTAGAATACAGTTTTCATATATCAGTTTTTGCTTCAGCATGTAGGAAGCACACATCAGAGTCTTTACCACCCAGTAAAAAAAAAAAAAAAAACAAAACATTCTATGATAATTTTCTTCTAGATCAGAGTTTTAAAGGGACAATACTGGGGACTGGACTTGGGCCAGGGACTGTATAATTCATCAGTAATAATCTGTATAATTCAACAAATGATCAGTGAAAAAGGCGATCAGTAAAATCAGGTACTTTAATACAGATTCAGTTACAAAAGGGAGGCAAAGAAAACAGATGGCGTGAGATTTTGGGGTTAAGCATTACAAGCTGTCCTGCTGCTGCTGTTGTATAGGGGTTTTTTTAATCACAAATGAATACTGTCAGTTTGGTCCTTTCTAAGTACTTAGAAAAAACAGTCTTTGCTCTGAAGTATACATGGAAGTCAGGAGAAGGGCTACAATAAGAGAAATTTATCTACACTGAGAATGATTTCCTCTGGACAGTAGCAAAAAGGAGGGCTCTATAAAGGACGTGTGATGTATTTCTGCAACTTTCATGTGATCGTGCCATTATATTTCCCTGTGTCCCCATCACTTACTGTAGCCCAGGCTCTAGAAAGCAAGAAATCCAGCAGGACAGTAGATGTCCTGGTGTACGCAGTCAGATGGAGCAGGCTGTCAGCATCCTGTGCATCTCCCAGGGACACTGGTGGTCACTACGTAAAACTATTCTTTCTATGTCCACCTCAGAGAGGCTTTTATCAGAAGAGCTTTCCATTAGTGGGTGTAACATTTGTTGATGCAACATGCGGTGAAGCTACCTGAGTAAACCTGCCTTGGGCATGACGTCCTGGATGATTGCTCTCATGGAGAGCAATGAAACAGAATTATTAGTGGCAATTTAGAGTAACGATGAGCGTGCTTCCATTTGAAGACTTATGGTTGCATAAAATTATTGTGGTCCAGAGTACAGAAAGTTTAAGAGAATAATTAGAAATAGTCTTGGATAGTGAGAATATCAAGGGTTACTAGGAGAAATACTTGGGATGAGGAGAATGTAGCACCTCATGTTTCAGGCATTAAGCTGGTTGCTGACAGATGCTTGAGTGAGACTTTTCTTTTAGGTCAGATCGACCCCTGTCTGTACTGTTTGCGGTAACTTGCATCACACCTGGGGATACTTGGGCTGAGGATGGGTCCAGGCTGGGCTTCTTCACCTCTTGATAGAAGCTCCCTGTTGTAGGGCCATGGAGAGAACACGTATTTCACGGTGGGAAGCAGTTGAGTTGTTGGCAGAGGGAGAGAACAAAATTAGGTGATTAGGGAGGAACCAATGGAATTGGCAAGGAAAGTCTGCAAAGGTCAATTTTGCATTTTTCTTCCTGCACTTACGCATAGTCCACTCTGCTGCTGAATCAGTTTGTTGTTTTTCTAAAGGTACCTTTGCCTTCTCTCCCAGTGCTGCACCCACTCTTCATGGAAGCCCCTTCTTGGAGCCCATATCTTCAGCAATACCATCCTTGTAGAACTGAAGTAGGGCCAAGCAAAACTTCCTGGTCCCTGGTGTCTGAGGTCACCCCATCCAGTTGTGTCTGCAGTGCGGTATCTTTTCTTGTACTGGGCTAGTTTGGACTGTTGATTCTTTTCTTTGAATGGCAAAGTGGTCTTTTTTTAAGTGATGGATGGTCTCAAGCAGGTGTCTCCTGATGGGACCAGAGCTCCTTAACTGCAGGACCCTTCTGCAATAGCAGCTGAACCAATGTCCCCAGAAGCCGATGCAGGCCTCCCCTGGAATTATGTCAGCAGCATCAGTGCATTCCAAAGCACATTGTTCTGGGTATTTTTCAGTTGTGTTCACATTTGAGGTATTCTGCAAATGCTAATGTTGGTGGGATGACTCCACCTCTGTTCTGAGTTGCCATGAGATCATGGGACTCAATTGCATCTGCAGATCTCTTTTTTGGTCGCTTTGCCCCATCTATTGGTGAGAGGCTGTCTTCTCGTCTGGCTGAGTTTTAGAAGCGTATTCTAAAAAGACAGCTTATCTGCTACTTTCTCTGTCAAACCATGCCACAAATAACTCCTTGTCCTCACTTTTTTTTATGTTGTTTTCTCCTCTTCAGCTACAGAAAAATGTGAAATGCTCATAATTCCTCATAATACCAATGACTCGTAATACCTTAATCTGAAAAGCTGTGCTTTGTGATATTGAATGGTGACAGGGAAAATGCTGACTGGCCATTTTCTATCTTGTATCAGTTGTTCAGATTTAATTCTTTATATAGGGTTCATGTGTGTGTGTGGGGTCATTTGTTGTTTTTTAAGCACAAACACACCAGAACTCCCCCTATGTTGAAAACCGAAAATGAATGAAATCATCCTGTTAGAAAGACAAAAAGAGACAGCTAGGGTAAAATTTCAACTCAGTCATATATCCGCCTCTCACATCCACCCTAATGTTGTTTGCTTAGGTCCTGATCCAAAAAATACATGAACACATCCTTCATTTTGAGCACAGGATGAAACCCATCTTGTCTACAGTGGAAGCTGGAAGTAACACACACCTCTGCATCTCAGGCAACCTGTTAAGATCTGTCGAGTATGGAAACAAATTTCTCAGCTAGGAAGCCAAATTTAACAATTTACTCAATACACAAAAATAAATCCCTCTGAAAATTGGATGGCTATTGAGAGAATATTTTCCCTAAGAGAAACAGCTGTTGCAGGGAGATGAGTAAGAAAGACTGTTAGGACATTTCCAACTGAATGTGTACATTGAAGTATTAGTTTGTGAGGACCTTTTACTATCAACAAGGTTAATACAGAGGACTGAAGTAGTGGTGCATTTGTTTCAAAACACTCAATTCACTACATTGTTTCTCAATACTCTCGGAGTCATGTTTTTACTAGCTCCCTCCAAAACAAAAAAAAAGCCCAAACCACAAGCCTGTTCCATTCATTAGTTGCTTCAGAGGTCTTTTTGCAAAGGTAAATTCACAGAATCACAGAATGTGTTGGGTTGGAATGGACCTCTAAAGGTCATCTATTCCAACCCCCCTGCAGTAAGCAGGGACATCTTCAACTAGATCAGGTTGCTCAGAGCCTCATCAAGCCTGGCCTTGAATGTCTCCAGGGATGGGGCCTCCACCACCTCTCTGGGCAACCTGGGCCAGTGTCTCACCACCCTTATTGTAACGAACTTCTTCCTAACGTCTAATCTAAAGCTACCCTGCTCTAGTTTAAAACCATTGCCCCTTGTCCTATCACTACATGCCCTTGCAAACAGCCCCTCCCCAGCTTTCCTGGAGCCCCTTTAGGTACCGGAAAGACGCAATAAGTTCTCCCCGGAGCCTGCTCTTCTCCAGGCTGAACAACCCAGCTCTCTCATCCTGTCCTCGTAGGAGAGGTACTCCAGCCCTTTGATCATCTTTGTGGCCTCCTCTGGACCCACTCCAACAGGTCCATGTCCTTCTTGTGCTGAGGGCTCCAGAGCTGGACACAGTACTCCAGGTGGGGTCTCACGAGAGCAGAGTATAGGGGGAGAATCACCTCTCTGGATCTGCTGGCCACGGTTCTTCTGATGCAGCCCAGGATGCGATTGGCCTTCTGGACTGCAAGCGCACATATTGTTCACTTTGAAACAACATTAATCAAGATTAAATTAGGCTGGATGTTACAAGGGATCCCACTGGACAAGCTTTGTGTTGTATGTTACCATCAATGGCCTTTAACTCCTCCGTCTCTTTTACTGAAGTGGAGGATGGAGCTCACCTTGTAGCAATAGTAATTAGTGGCTTATGCAGGAGATCCTGTTCTACTCATGAGCATGGTTACCTTGGAGTTCAGTTTGGCATCTTGCATTTTTTTGGTAGAAGTTAACGAAATAAAGCTTTTACCTATTTCGAATAGGGCCCTGGCTGCACAGGGAAGGACCTGAGGCTTTCAGCCACTGTCAGAGAGACTCATAAACTGGTTTTGCTTCCTCTCTTACAGGGACCTCCAGGGCCCCCAGGCATTGCTGGACCACCCGGACCACCTGGAGCACCAGTAAGAAAACGAGCTTGGGTTTTTTTTTTGTTTTATAGTAATGAGAAGAAAAAAACAGCTGGGGAGAATTTTAGGTTGTGGGTTTCAGTAGAACTGAGTCAGGGCCTCTGGCAATGTGTGTTTTCTCTTTTATTTTCTCACTGAAAAGCCCCAGCTGGCTGTAGAGGACAGCTTCTCTGTACCTAGCATTAGAACCACATCTATGCTACCTGGGGATAAGTCAATAATATCTACAGGACTCCCCACAGCAGAGGCCTGACTGCCGTGGAAGGGAAAATTGCATTTAAATTGGAAGCAGCAACCTCCAGTGAGGTTGCTGCAAAGGACAGAAATACTGATTTATTTTTTTTTTATTTTTTTTTTCTTTCTTCTGATTTCAATTTTCAGGGACTGCCAGGAGAGATTGGAGTTTCTGGTAAAACTGGACCACCGGGACCAGCTGTAAGTGTTGAGGAACTGCTTCCCTTGCCTTCATGCCCTCCATGACTTCAGATACTTTAATTCTCAACTCTTTGCCTCCTCTTCTGCAGCTCATCCGCATGCAAGGTTTTAATGTGGGCTCCAACACTGTTGCCTTTAATGCAGATTTTAGCCTCTGACACCTTTTACAAACAAGAATTTTACCAGGCGCAGCTCCGCTATTCCTACACACTGGGACCTTGAAGTTTTCTTTGCATGATACCTTTCAAAAGTCATTTTTGATTTGGAAAGATATCATTTTTCCAAACCTGGAGTTTCCTGAATTAGGCCAAAGAACTGAAATTAAAATCTTTAGCAGAGCACAGCAATTTCTGTTGGCTAAGCCAAGAAAGGTGAATTATGAAATACTTAGTATTAAAAAGTGCCACCTACAGCCTGCAGTGTTTGGGGATTGACTGACACTCGAAAAGGGGATGAAACTTTTTCTCACCATTATAAATGCATTACAGGAAGTAATTTTAATTCTTATCTTGCTGAACAATTCTGTCACTACATGTTGTATAATTAATTTTAGGTGTCTATGTATTGCATAAGAAATCACCAATATTTAAAAGGAGAAATGGACTTTAAAAAATCTTTAAAGATACAGATAATAGAGACCCATAGAGAATGATAAGTAAAAATGTAATTTTTAAAGTTATTTAAGAATCCACAGTGCACAATAGCTCTGTACTGTTGTTTCTCTGTAGCAACACTGACATCCAGTGGTCATTCACCAAAACAGGGATACTGGAAACAGGGCTGAGCAGTTACATGCATTGCCAGAACTTTTGTATATTTTGAGTCACAGCGGGGAAACAGTCAAAACAAAATGCTTGAGGTGGTGGTTCTTTTCTTAGACTTAGGTCAGTGGCAAGAGGGACGAGCTGAGCGTGCTTATGCTGACCTTACTGTTAATGATTTTAAGAACAGGCACAACTTATGATTTTCACTTGTTTAGGGGTTGCCTGGCAAAGATGGATTCAATGGGCTTCCTGGGCTTCCCGGTCAAAAGGTAAGTGACGCCACATATGCTGTTATTAAGCTACTTACCTGGGCAGCTTATCTGGGTGAGCTAGCAAGCGTAAGTGGGAAGGGGAGCAGATCTCCAGAGCTAAACACACCTCACCAATCCCACATCACTGAGCCACCGGTGAAGCTCCAAGGCCAAGTCAGCTGGTGTGATGCACCGTACTGAGTCATTACGAAGATGGAACTGGCTGTAAATACAACAGGAATGAGAGATCCTCTTCCAGTCTTCAATTACTGCATCCAATTCAGCAAATATAGCTGAGCATTGCAAACAGAGAAGCTTCTACTGTCACCCAGGAAAGCCAGTGACAATGGCAAGTCAAGGCATGTGTCCAAGGCACAAAGAAGAAGAACAAAGAAGTGTGGCAGGCTCCAAAGGTGTTCCTTTCTTTCCTCCCTGAAGGGCTGGAAAGAAGAGATGCCATCCCCATAAGTCTTCTGTATGTCTGTGTGACGGAAAGATGGTTCTTCATTATTTCCTACTACTTATGCCACATTTGAAAACTTCTACAAATGACAGATTGGGAAGAGTTGTTTCTTCTGCTGTCTCTGAAGCGGGAGAAGGGAAATAGGAGATTTAGAGGTAGGAGACACTCTGGTTGACTTGCCATCACTGTGTAAATAAGTGTCAAAGGAATGTGCCATATTTTGACTATGAAGGTTAAGCTAGGCTTTGGGGATGATGACACTGTATATTGGAATAAGGACAACACATCTCAACCATCTACTGCCTTGGATTGTGTTGATGTCTTCTTATCTCTAATATTTGAGCCCTATGACCCCTACTTGATCCAATAACACCCAATGTTTAGACTTGCCTCTCTCAACTGAGTACACTGAGGTCTTGAGCCCAGATCTAGCAGAGTCCACAGATCCCATTTATGGATGAATAAAGGTGAGGAATTTGAAGCTAATAAAAATGTTCTGAGGCTAAATAAATCTTTGGATCTTATCCACAGCCCTGTGTAGTACTTACTGCGCTTCCCAGCTATGTAGTGTGCTTCAGCTCTAAATCCACTGCAGTCTCTGCTCTCCATGCTGACACCACCCACATTGAAAGATCAGTTTCAAAGTATCTACCTAAGAGGCAAGGTGGCCAAGGTCCCAATCCCACAATTATTTAGTTTTCTTAATGGAAATAATGTAGACTTTCTAACCACATATATTTTGAAGAAGCTGAATGGAAGTTTTGTTTCTCAGGTAATTCACTATGGACTTCTTTAACTTAACAGTGATTGACTTTGTGTTATTCCAGAAATATTCCTGTAGGGTCATTGGTGCTGGAGATGTGATTGCAAACACCATTAGAATGGAAAAAAACATTCCAGGAAACGTATTCTCACATGGCTCCATTTACATCCTCAGGATGCTACTGAGGATCTGAGTCAAAATATTCCTCACTGTTGCCTGCAAACTTGCTGCACTACCAGAGGAGTTTGTATATAACTTCTTGTGTTCCGTGCAGGGAGAACAAGGGGAAAAAGGTGAGGAAGGCTTTCCTGGAAAAGCTGGCCCTAAGGTAAGGAATTTTATTTCATAGTTTGCCGTAGCCATTGAGTCAATAAAGGCATGATTTTGGAAGGTCTTATACTGAAGTCAGAAGAGTAACATTCCTCTGAAGTTGGAGGCATAAGAGGATGAACATATGTGGTCATTGGCTTTCAGAGTTCATGATGTTTCAAAATACCAAACACTGTTTGATGCATCACTCTCAAGTCTACATGTGTAGAGGGACATCTGACCTGTCCTTTGCATTGACTCCTTGTGGTCTGGGTTCCTAAGCCATCAAGAAGGCAATTTCAGTGCCTTATGACAAGCAGGTAGAAGAACATGGGTCAGGACCATAGGAGACTTTACTTCAGTTTACTAGTAAGAAAGTCGTCTTACAAAAGGGTCAGGTCCTTGCAATGTTAAAGTTTTGCTTTTGTTTTTCCAGGGTGAACCGGGGAGCCGTGGCCAACCTGGTGAGCAGGTGAGCAGGGAAAATAGTCTGAGCAGCAAGGCCTACCTGTCAGCAATATAAAGTGACCACATGCAATTACAAAGCCATTTGCCAGTAATAAGTCCCATGCAAATCATTTGCATCTATGATTGAAGAGGCAACAGATGAGTGGATGAGACTCAAGGCTGGACAGAGTAATTCCAAAAAATTCCAGAGCAAAAATATGCTAAATCCAGTTTTTCATTGTATCCTGGAAAACTCAATCATCTTGTTCCTGGTGAATAGGGAAGAAAAGCAAGGCAGAGTGGCTTAAAAGTACTTGTTTTCCTTTGCACCTCACATTATCCCAGGGTGCTGGTTCTAGAAGATGAGGAATTTATTTGTAACTATGTGATGCAAGGGGTGACGCTGTCATTTCTAAGTTGTAAATGCTTGCTAATAACCCCAGATGACTGTTAAAAGTTTCACAGTTATCTTAGGCTTTTTTAATTGGGATTTGGGTTTCAGCAGAGAGCTGCTGTACTCCGTCAGGAACCAGGGAAATGTCCTGCAATTTCTTAAAGCACACAGCTGTCTAGAGCCCAGCCAGGACAACTAACCGTAGATGTTAGCATTTTCATCTGCATGCCAACTTTTCAACTGTAGTATGAAAACATGTAGGAAGAGAAATCTGTATAAGACAGAGTCTTGTATCTTTGGCACACATTTTAGGATTTTGGGGGTACAGAGTATATGCCAGAAATGGAAGAGTCTCAGAGCCTCAGTCTTCTCTTACTCCTACCAGTCTCAATCCAATCTTCTGCTATAAAGGTAAATAAGAGGATGGTCATAACCTCTGCTCCCATGTTGTCTTGTGCAATAAAGCAGAACATGCACCGCAAACTGCACTTAGATGGAGTAAGGGAAGAAGCTGTCCATGAGGAGTCTCATGTAGCATCTTTCCATAAGCTGTGACAGTCTCTCCATGACCATTATATCTTATGAATTGCTGACCATTTCTCCCATTTGTCAGGATGTTGCGGTCAGGCCCCCTACCTCTGTCTACCCCTTGAAGGAATAAGGTTCCAAGTCCGAGGTACAAAGTGAGATTTATTGGGATGAGGAACGAGGGAAAGCCTGTGGATACTGTCGACCTAGACTTTCAAAAAGCATTCAAATGCTCTTGCACTGTTCCCCACAGAATTCTCATGGAAAAACTGACCGCTCATGGCCTGGATGAGCATATGATCTGCTGGATCAAGCACTGGCTGGCTGGATGGTCCCAAAGAGTGGTGCTTAATGGAGTTAAATCCAGCTGGCGGCCGGTCACAAGTGGTGTTCCTCAGGGCTCAGTGTTGAGACCATTTCTGTTTAACATCTTTATTGATGATCTCGATAAGGACATAGAGTGCATGATCAGTAAGCTCGCAGATGACACCAAGTTAAGCAGGAGTGCTGATCTGCATGAGGATAGGGAGGCTCTACAGAGAGACCTGGATAGATTGGATCGATGGGCCAACACGAACAGTATGGCCTTCAACAAGGCCAAGTGCCGGGTTTTGCACTTGGGCCACAACAACCCCATGCATTGCTACAGGCTTGGGGAAGTGTGGCTGGAGAGCTGCCTGGCAGAAAAGGACCTGGGGGTTCTCATTGACAAGNTAGAAATAGTGTGACCAGCAGAAGTAGGGAGGTGATTGTCCCCCTGTACTCAGCACTGGTGAGGCCACACCTTGAGTATTGTGTCCAGTTTTGGGCACCCCGATACAAGAGAGATATCGAGGTGCTGGAGCGAGTGCAGAGGAGGGCAATGAAGCTGGTGAAGGGCCTTCACCTGGAGAATAAATCTTATGAAGAGCGATTGAGGGAGCTGGGACTGTTTAGTTGGAGGAAGAGGAGGCTGAGGGGAGACCTCATCACAACTACTTGAAAGGACATTGTAGAGAGGTTGGTGCTGGTCTCTTCTCACAGGTAATTAGCGATAGAACAAGAGGGAATGGCTTCAAGCTGCAACAGGGTAGGTTTAGACTGGACATTAGAAAAAAATTCTTCCCAGAACGAGTGGTCAGACACTGGAACAGGCTGCCCAGGGAGGTGGTGGAGTCACCATCCCTGACTGTGTTTGAGAGTCGTTTAGCTGTGGTGTTGGGGGATATGGTGTAGGGGAGAACTTTGTAGAGTGGGCTTGATGGTTGGACTTGATGATCCCAAGGGTCTTTTCCAACCTGAATGATTCTATGATTCTGTGATTCTAAGGCACTTATTGAGTGGATAACAATTACACCACCCTGCATGTGGGAACTATTCTCCTTCTGTTCCAAAATTCCTTATAATCTACCTAATAGGTATTACTCAATTCCCAGGAAAGTATCCTGATCTGGTGTTCCAAGTAAGGGGAGATCATCATGGTGAGGAGCGCTTGCATGGGGATCTCAGGGAGCCAAGTTTCCATACCCTTCCTCAGTGGTTTCTGTGGTCATCGTCCAGTGGTGTCCTTTCCCAGTTGCCAGGAAAAGGAACTGCCGGGCTTGCAGTTGCCAGGCAAGTTTAGCCCCAATGCAATGAGGGTTCAGTCCCCCGACTGAAGTACTGCCACTTGGTCTGGATCATCTCCCCACATGGGGCTGTTCTGAATTCTAATACCACCTTACAAAACACTTGCCTCTCTCTCCACTGCATGGTGTTCACGCATTTCATAATTGTTCTCTTTTCTGTCACCTCAGTCATAAATTAAAACAGAGGACTTCATATATCCTCTGAATTTGACAAGAAACAACTAATAACAGGTGTGTGAATGTAGTTTCTTCAATCTGTTGTACACCATTCTCCAGAGACGCTCCTTCTACGCTGCATTTCTGTAGTTTGTTAATGAGAATGTCATGTTGGCCTGTGTCAGGTATCTTACTAATGTCAAGATACATCACAAAAATTCTTACTTCTTGTCTGCTTAGTTATCGTGTCAAGGGAGGGAACTGGATGAGTTTGAAATTATTAGTTTTTAACAAATCCACATCATTGCCTGTTTTTTAATATCTTTCTGTCCTTGAGCTCATATAAACTCATTGATGTTTTTCTTCAACACCTTTCCAGAGGCCAAGTTACACCACATGTTTTTATTTTTCCTCCAAATTCTGCCTTTTTTTTTTTTTTTTCTTCTTTAACATCAGGCCCTCTGTTTGTCCTCATGAACTCTGGGATCTCATCATCAGCGAGGATTCTGCAGTGGCTCTCATAAAGTATGACTCCCTTTGTGACCAAATGTCTCTTTCTTTAGAATTTTCCAGACATCACCTTGATGTTCCTAGTCATACTCGAGTCACCACAGCATCTTGTTCCTCACCTGATTTCCTTCTGCAGAATCATTGCACCTATATCATGATAATGTTTTGAATCTTCCCATACTTCAGAGACAACCTCTTTAGAGCGGGGATCACCTTTTCTTCAGTATTTGTACAGCATTTAGTGCATTTGAGTCCTGTCCATGACTGAGATCCTTTGTGACACTGCACTACAAATGCAGATAGCAGAATAATTATAAATAGGAAACAACATGGTTGTTTTCAGATGACAAACTGGGTCAACTGGGAGCTAAATTTGAGAATACTTGATATATTTAGAACAAACCACATGACAGAGAGATCATAATTACTCCAATAGCAAATGTGTAAAGCAGGAACTCAAAGGTAAGGTTCAAACAGAAAGAAATCCAAATATGCAATAGTGCATCCAGAAAATTCTAGATCTCTTCATCAGATAACATCTGTACCGTCCGCATTAATACAGTGAAGTTTTTGCATTTCCGGACCACGCCAGATCATTAAAAATGAAAATAAAAGGTAGATTTAAATTTTTTAGCTGCTTTTATTTGCTTGCTTGGTCCTGCTACAGAGCAGCATGAAGAAAACATGTCCTAAATTCCATAGTGTTAGTTAAGAGTGTAATGGTAAAAAAAGAGAGGTCTTAGCTGCTGTTTTAAGTAATGATTTTCCAAGAATAAGAAATTATTTGATAATCAGACTAACCCCATTCTCTCTCAACAAACTACATCTATAATAAATGCCATGAACAAATCAGGGGAGGTTCTGGCCTACAGCATAGACCATATGCGTCATGGTGTGAGTAGGTATTGAGAAGAAACCATCTGCAGTCATCATGAGTTCTGAACAATTTCTGGTCTAGTGTCAGACATGCAAAGAAGACAGACAGCTAAATCAGGGTTTCATCTTCCCCAGCCTAAGGGTCCTGTGGCTAGATTAGTCTACCTGAGGACCAGACTTGATGCATATTTAACTGACATGAGTGAGAGAAGAGTTTGGCCCACCATTCTGCCTTTTCATTCTTAATTATACTTGAGAGTAATGGGATTTATTAATAGAAGCCATGCCTGATGCCTCTTCCTGGATTTCACACACTTCTTTGTCTTACCTTCAGGGCGAAGCAGGTCTTCCGGGTCCTCAGGGTTTACCTGGACTGAGAGGAGACAAAGGAGACCGGGTGAGTGAATTTGAGACACAGCTTGATTTTCTTCGACAATTTGGTGCCAGGAGGACTTATCTCGAGTGTCCCTAGATGATGTTTTCTCTTGGTGTGATTGCTGTGGTGAGCAGCTGACTGGCATCCAGCAGTCACCAAGTACTTCTTCAAAGAAGGTACTTTACTGCCTAGTGTCTCTTCCTAACTGCAGCGGAGGTGCTAATGAACAGTGTCTATCCTAAACACAGAAGGTTATGACTCATGAGGCAGTAGAAGAGGTACAGTGGTCTTTGGGCCTTACTTTCAGAAATGCCTACCTGATATAAGAACATTTAAAAAAACTAATAACAGCAAAAAAATCACAAATCCCCCTGGTCTCTGAGCCCTGGAGAAGTCTCTCCAATGGTTGGATCATTTTCTGATGGCCTAAGTTCTATCCAAGTCCTGGTGTATACTGCTTTTGTCGGCTAGCTCCAGACTTTTGGAGGCATTTACATACTGGCAAATATTTGAATCATGGGCCTGACAGTAAATTTAGCCATGTAAATGAGACCTGCACTCCTGATAACTCACTACATGCTTGAATGTGTGCAAGAAGGGTCTAAAATCAGCTAAGGTCTTACTGTTCAGTTTGCTATATTATACGTATTGTAGATCATAGGATATAGAATATATTCTCTCTATATATAAAATCGTAGAAATGTAGGTCAGATGATAGGTCCTATTTGAATGCAGGACAAATACATTTTGTATATACACTTTGAGGAGTATTCACATCATCCTTGTTAAGCATCTCCCATTCAGATGATCAGGTTACGTGGGCAAAATAGAGAGGTGAATGGATGATTCAGAAATGTTTAACATAAACAAAACTGGTAGTATGGATGTCCACTTTGGTTATTAACTCCTGTTCTTGTGCCTCTCTTGCCCAACTAGAAAAAAATCTGGGATTTATAACTGTATCAGGCAGTAGGATCTTCTACATGAAAGTTGATTTAGGATTGGTGGTTTCCTTTCCATGAACTTAATTCCTATTTGTTGGCTTTTGAAAATAGTGTGGATTTTATGAAGCCATCTCCAAAATGTTACATTTTTAATTGCTTGCACTACATCTTGGAGGACAGGTAAGATCAACTGAAAGTGTAAAATATTCTAGTGGGGCTGATACAATCAAATCAAAACATGCATATTTCCTGCTTCCTTTTCCCTGCTTTTAGGGAGAAAAAGGAAAAGATGGTATCCCAGGATTGAAAGGTGAAAGAGGAGAAAAGGTGAGTCATGAAATAAGCATGCTCCTCCTTGGACAAGAGAGGAAAAGAGGCAAGGACACAGAGACAAGTGGTAGATGAGAATATCTGAGGAATATCAAAAGCATTAGAAGTCTGTTAGCTGAGCCTTACCAAGAAGCAGCTGAGAAAACTGCATGTGGGACAGAGACAACCATTTATTGAGTAATGTAAGAAATAGTAAGCAGTTGGTGAAATTTAAGGACAGTTTCTTTAATTCAAGGAAACTTTTCTTTGTTTTAAAATTGTCTGATAGAAATGAGCCTGGAATTAAATTCTAAAGAACTTTTCTGTGCCTGCCTGTGATGTGCTAGAACAATAATTTAAGGAACGGTCTGGGCTTCTGCCACCACAGTACTATTAATTTTATTGAAAATGAGACAACTAGACAAAAGTGATGTCCACCAAAATTTACATTCAACCACTGTGAACACTAAGATGAAGATGAAGCCCTGACCTTGCAGATGCCAATGGTTGTGTAGTGAAAAATTTGCCCTCATTGGCAATAGCCATCAGGAAGCGGGTACCACTTTGTTCTTCCTAGGATACATCAGCCCTCAGTTTACCAGTGACTTTCACAATCTATGGAGGGCTAAAACCGATTTTAGAAAACCGATTTTAGAAACTTACATTTTTGATGAAAAACAGAGGAAGTTTTTTCCATCCACAGAAGAAGTTCAGCTAAAACACGTTTTTCAATCAAGAATTTTGACCAAATTTAACTTAAAATGCAAATTAAACTCCATATCACTCCTACTCTGGATGGGGTAACATTAGCTGACCTGTGAAGTCAGCTCAATGATAAAGTCACCAAGTGATAAAGACAGCAAAGTGAGAATCCTGTATACAACAAAGCAAGGACAGTAGAAATTCTGGCCAGAGCAATGGGGTAAATTCCACCCATCAGAGAAGTTCTATGGGCTTTTCAGTGTCACTGAGCTGACAGGTTGTCATGGGGTTACATCTCATCTGTTGCATCTCCTAGCTGATAATGCTGAATTTTATTTGGGCATCTTTTTATATTTTTATCTTTTTAGTTATATTTTTCTCCCTCTCTAGGGTGACACGGGTTCCCCTGGACCACCAGGCTTGCCTGGAACAGTAAGTAAGATTGTGTTTTGTGCTGTAAAAATACTCAAGGCATCATCACACTTCCTCCACACAAATTCCTCGGAAACAAAGCTTTTCAAGATCCCTACTTCTCTGCAGAAACTTTAGGACCCGTTTACTCTGAGATTATCTCCCTTTGCTTCAGAGAAGCAATACCAAGGTGTATTCGGTCCTTTTATTTTGCGGGGCGGTGGTGTCCTCCTCTGCCTCTTTTCAAACGACATTTCTGTATGCCTTTGCCTTGTGGTAGCACTTAAATTGAATTTGTGATTTGTTTAGCAGCTGTGAGAGCTGTCTGAAGAAGGTCATGGCTGAAAACAGGGAGTGTGTTCATATAGATTGTCCACAGTGAGCTAGATTTTTCCCACTGGGATCTCAGGATAAGACTGGCTCACTCTCAACGGACACCAATGAACAACAGCTTGTCTTCTTGGGGAACAATTCACCTTCTTCCAGGAAGAGCAGAGGGTTCCACTTCACATTGACATGAACTTATGGGTTGGAGCACTCAGGTTCAGTGATGTTGCAGCCTCCCAGAGCCTCCATCGCATATGGTGCCACACTGTGCTGTAAGTCCAGGAAGAACCCTCTCACCCCAGAGCTTGTTCTGGGTTCGGCACTGGATCCAACACTGTTGTGGTTTAACCCCAGCAAGTTATTAGGACCGCTCAGCCGCTTCTTCACTCCACCCCTCCACCAGTAGAGTAGGGATATGAGGGAGAAAAGGATGGGGGAAAAAAGCTCGTGGGTTGAGATAAAGACAGTTTAATAGAAGAAGACGACGATAATAATAATAATAATAATAATAATAATGGTAAAAGAATATGCAAAATAAAGTGATACAACACAAGTCGCTCACACCACCCAGTAATCGGTTGCCGAGCCCATCCTGAGCAGCAACTGTGGATTCCTCCCCCTCTGCCAGCCCCCATTTACACACCGACCATGACATCCATAGTGTGCAATATTCCTTTGGCCAGCTTGTCCTGTCTGTGCTTCCTCTCAGTTCCCTCCCCATAGAGGGAAGCTGAAAATAGTCCTTGACTAATGTAAACATCACTTAGCAACAACTAAAACAGTATGTGTTATCAGCATTATTCTCATACTAAATCCAAAACACAGCAGCCACTAGGAAGAAAATTAACTCTAACTCAGCTGAAACCAGGAGGAACACACAAACCTGATTGCATGTACCCTTTCTGCTAATAGAAAAAAAGACCAAGAAAACGTCAATTTACTGTTTTAAAAATGAGCTTGCAAAATTTGGTTTGGGAGCATGACTATAATAATAATGAAGTTCACTGGAGATTACACCAGCGTCCACAGAATGTAAATACATAAACCTCAGAGTTCCCTCCGGCAAAATATGAGTAAGCAGCTTGGAGTAAACACTAGGAATGGGCTTGTCATTGCAACAGGATGGCTGATCCTAGTCACAGATACTTTAAAAAATGGCAGATACCCACTTGTCAGCTTTGCTCACCACAGCTGGTTACAGCTGCCACATTCACAAATTAGGGACAGACTTTGAATCAAGGTCTGTTGGTGAAAATCAGGTGCCTAAAGACTTTCATGCAGCCATGGAGGAGGTGTTATAATTTATTCCCAGACACTAGTTGTGCCTCTTTAGTCTGTGCCAAAGGGTGTTTCATGGTATAGCGTAGCAAGGCTCCATGTGTATCACACAAGAATGATTCAGTCACAACACCAAGGATAAATCTATCTTAGCAAAGATGGAGAAGGCATCACATTACAACACATTACAACATGGCTAAATATAGAGAAGGTATCCCCGACTGCTCAGGCTTCCGGTGATTGTAGGGAGAAATAATTTCTATTTCAGCTGTAAAAGTAGGTGATGATTTCAACATATCCTCATTTCATCAAGGACTAAACTTTTGTTCCTAATTTTATCAGTTTTGATAAAAGATACTGCCTCTCTCTACAAAACTTCATCCCTTTTTTTGTGGCTAGTTCTTCAGGATGACCATGTAATCCCTAAGACATGTTGAGATGTGTATGTCTTGTACACGGTATAAAGCAGAGAGAGAACACACCAAGCTCAGCCATGGAGTCAGGAAATTTAATAATACTGAGGATGTCTCCAAGTGGAAAAGCCAGCTAGAAATTGCTAACAGTAAACTTGTTAACAAGGTTAAAGATTGTTTATTTTTTTCATAGCAGTGAGACATACAGGATGTTTTTGAGTTTACGTTCAAATTTCAAATACTGTAGGAAACGTCTGATATTTGTGGGCTTTTTTCCAAACAGCCAGATGTTACGAGTTGCTCGTTTGTAAACCTACTGGTGGATATATGGAAGGTGTAATCTGTAATGATAAGGAGAATACATAAGTTGTTGCATTTTAAGGAAAATAGGCAATGCTTCTTTTAACAGCTCGGTTTCTCTTCCAGACAGCCTTCTTCACCCCACACCCTAGGATTCCTGTAAGTAACATCTCTAATAAGCATGCCTCTGGCTTACTGTCTTTTATATCTGATAGACACACAGCACCTTAGTATTTTCCAAGTTCTTTAAATGCTTCCAGTAAAGAGCTCACCTTGAGTCCGCTTCTGGGCAACTTCACCATCGATAGCAGCCATGATGAGAAGCCCATGGCTGTCCGGGTCACAGCAGCATCCAAGCCAGCTGTGGCCAGGACACAGCTGTATGCTGCCTCAGTCTCTTAAATGAAGTTTAAAATGAAGTTTTATTTCCCACTTGCAGCCCATAGCGGGAAATATCTGGCATTATATAGGATCACACCGTTGGTATATGAATAAAAGTGTTAAAGATCAGGAGACTTTACGGCATGTATTAATGGCAGAGTTAAGCTGTAAGACTGCCATTAGACAAGAAAGTGCACATGCTAGGTTCTTCAGATGCTGAGGAAGGATATAGGAATGTGAGGTAGTGCTGGAAATAGAGACAAGATTTCTTTGGTTCACTTTTCCCTTTGGCTTGTAGTTTGCTAATATATATACTAAGAAAAACTGCAGATGTGACATCTTAAGTGGTCTTTGTAGCGCTACAATCACAGAAGGAGTTATCTCTTTTTCTTTGAGCACACGACTCGTGTAAATGAGCTGCAAAACAGTGACGAATAAAAGGATTGAAGTGTGTTAGCAGGTCAGGTCTCTGGGATTTTGCACGTGCAAGATGAATGTGATGATGCTCAGGTCTTCACATAGTGTTGCAAGCTTTGGAAGGAGAAGGGGAGGTAAGGATAGTTACCTTTGATTTACAGCGCTATAAATTAAGGTGTCAAAAGGTGGTGACATGCCTTAGGAGAGTGTTATATGTTATGTTATTGAGGCTGTGGGACCAGCAGGGTACAGAAAGATGTCATGCACTCTCCAAAATTCCATACTTGCCACTGGTTTCCATTGAGTATGTGGTGTACAGAGACAGGGAGCCACTCACACAGGCAGAGACAGGAAACACAGCCTGGAGACAAGGCAGCGGCACCATTACTGTTTTACTTATTATTAGTTAAAATCAATTTCATTTAAACCACACCTTGCTGATTGTCAGAAACAGAAAATCTCTGACCAAGTGAATCAGAACTTCCATTTACCCACCACCACAGCTCTGTTGTGTGTTTTGGGTGCTCTGCAGAAACTTGCCGATGCAGCAGGGCAGTAGAGGTGGGGTTTATTTCTTCCATGGGGTGCAGGGAACTTTTTCATGTTTATTTAAGCTAGCCAGTTAAAATCATTAAATGTTTCTTGGAGACGGGGTGTGTGAGAACCACAGTGGTGGCCAGGTATGATGGCTGGAAAGAGGCAAAAGCAGTAGAGCAGGAGATGGCTCCTCACTTGGTCTTCTATCTCCCGCCACAGCTGGGCACAGCTGAGCCCCCACTGCATTTGTTCTCCTTTAAGTGGCAGAGAAACGACTAACGTGTTAATTGAGACTACAGGAGGACACTGCCGAGAGCAGGTCAAGGAAGCTGTAAGCACTGATCTAGCTCAGGTCGGTAGCAGCTGTTGGCTGTCGCCGCATCATTCCTGTTCATTGAGCTGTAGGGGAGAAGTGGGTGGCAGTGGATTAAGTCTGGCTACTGGGGGCAGAGGTCTCCACAACATGCAGCACTAGCAATCAGTGTTAACAGCTTCGGCAGATAGCCTAGAGTTCGGCAAATTCGAAAGGAATCTCAGGCAGGTTTGCCGGTAGATTGCGTTAAGAGATGCTGCTTCTACCCATGTTTGTGGCTGTGCAAGGATATCAGACTGGAATTTTGCCAATTTTCCATTAACATGCAAGTTAAGTATCAAGGAAAAAGTAGGAGAAAGAAGAATATTAAAAAAAACCTTCCTCCCTTTACCTGTTGGCTTACTTCTTCCCTTTGCAGTCCTGTTTTCCCTGGTTAAATGTGCCCTTATTCCCGCATACTAACACCATCCCTGACTACAAATTTATTGCCGTATCTTTGTGCTTTGTTACTCTGCTGTCTCAAAAGGGTTTCAGAACTTGAAACGTCATAGCGCAAAACAACTTCCAGGCACAACCATCCGGTTTTTTTGCATAGGACCCTTTGCTTGAACTACTTTAGGTAGTCCCGTTATTTTTCCGAAGGCCACTAGATGGCATAAGGGACTGCCTGATTAAAAGTTGATCTAAAAGGGGTGCTACTTGTAGAGTGAAATTCCTCCTATTATTTATCACAGATGATAATATTTATTCATAATGCATAATAAATACAGACATAAGTAATATTTATGCAGTTACATTTATTTTGCCTGTTAAAGAATCATTTGCAAGTGGACTTTGAATTCCCAGGTGTTGCAGAAATGATTGACAAATAGCTGATGCGAATAAAATTCAAGCTGATTTGTCTTGGGCTCTGCGTTTTGACTGATCATTATTCCTCGTGTGTGTGTAGCTTAAATCACTGGTGTTCTTACTCTTCCTTGATTGCATAATTGAAACACCTTGTGTGATAAATAATGAATAAGTAATGATTGCTGTTGCCTGAATACATATGTTTATATAAATATACAAATGTGAGTATTCATGTAATGCCTGGTTTATTCCAGCTAGTTCCATAATTGTGTGCTGTTCCTTTTCAATTTGTAAAAAGCAGAAATATGGATTTATTGGTTATTGTTCTAGAGCTCAGAACAAAGCTGATGAACTTCTGTCTGAAAGCATCTTCAATTTACTGTAAGGAGGAAGAACAAGGATAAATTAATCCTATTAGTCAATGATGGTGGTGCATGAAACAAATGTAGTGACATTGCAGGAGGGAGGGGAAGTTGCATGGATGTATGGAGATGGTAACAGAATTAGAGATCAGGAAAAGCTGTGTAGTACACATCTCTGGAAGTGGTCAAGGTGAGACCCTGAACACGCCTCTCTTATAGGTGGAATAGGAAACTGTCTGTATGTGGGATAATTTCCCCAGATGTAGGATGACATTAGATTTGTGGTCCTACAGAAAGGCAGTGCAGTGGCACTGGTGCTTTTGCTCTTGGTCATATCATCTGGCCTTTTAATACATTGGAGCTGAATTGATCAAATTTTGGAACAGTAGATTCTTTAACTACTATTTTCTATAAGGGAAAACTGTTCTCTTTTTAAATTAAACATTTTTGCAATTATTATCATAACAGTCCAAGAAGTCCAGACAAAGATCTCCAAATCTTAGTGTGTGATATCATCATTTTGATTTATTGACCTCAAAGTCCTTTGAGGAAGCAACTCTATATTAGACATAGCTATCTGATTGAAAGAGCCTTCTTACAAAACAGGACCAGTGTGATATACAGCCATGGAAATAGCTTTTATTTCTCTCTTTGTCTTATCGTTTTATATCAGGGTGAACCTGGACCAAAAGGGGAGAAAGGAGATAAAGGAACAAGTGGAGAACCTGTAAGCACATCCAAGTGTTTCTTCAGTTGGTTTTGAACTTCAGCAGGAGGAGGACATGAGAGCTGCTTGTTCTGGAGGGAGAGGGGGGGACATTCTCTTTCCATAGTTGGGATGCTTCTCTCACCAGAAGTAGCCACAGTGGTGCTTGGCTTTGTACTGACTGTAGAGGAAGCTACATGACTATATGAATTTAAGCACCTAATTTATAGCTCTGGGCCTTAGTGGCTGCAACAGCAGTGTGGGGTTTGCTAGACAGAGCTTGGCTGACAGTAAGGTTGTACAGGATCTATCAAGGGCTTTTGAAGTGATGTGGCCCAGATAAATTGTGCATTTGGCTACTCCATTTGTATTCTGGACTGCTTTTGTTATGGATGGAGCCCCCAGGAGAGACAGACTCCTGCGCAGTCACAGCCTCTGTAAAAACCACCCTTTCTTCTCTCGGAGGAATGAGAAATATCTCCTTCTGTTCAGAAGAAGAAAGGAGCAGTTTTCTTCAGCTGCTTCACCTCTCCCTCTGTTTTTGCAGGGATTACCTGGGGTCCCAGGTGAACAAGGTGTCCCAGGACCTGCAGGAGTCCAGGTAAGAGGGCCAGCATTGAAGAAAATCTTTGACATGACCAGAGAGAGGTCCCTTCAAGGTCTGTATCACTGTGAATAATTCTTCCCCTGTACACCAGCAGTTCATTTCTCCTTCCTTCTAGTTGTAAATTCAGAGACTTCTGCAGAGGTATGTACTTATGCTGGACATCAGGATGACATGAGGAAAATCAAAGCAGAAACACATCTCTGTAGCATAATTAGTATTGTGTGAGAGACCCCTTCCAATTTCAGGATCCTTCAAGAGGGCATCTTCTATTGATGCCACTGAACCACAGGTCTCTCAGATAACTTATTATGTAGTTGCCATTACTGAAACTTGGTGGCATGAATCTCAGGACTTGAATATGGCTATTGATAGCTACAGGCTGTTCAGAAGGAGCAGGCGAGGAAGGAGGGGCGGAGGGGTTGCCGTCTACATCAAGACATGAATAGATTGAGAATAGCTGTCTCTGAAGAATAGCCATGAGCAGGTTGAAATCTTCTGAGTAAGAATTAGAGACCAAGGCAACAAAGGGAACCTTGTGTTTGGTGTCCACTACAGGCTGCCCAATCAAGGAGAACCTATTGACAAAGCCTTCTTACTCCCCCCCTACAGAAGGCATTGCACTCACAGGTCAGGTGAATAGTAAAGTCAGGACCCTGAATTTTAGGAAAGCAAACTTTCAGCTCTTCGAGGAGTTAGTCAATAGAACCCCCCGGAAAACTGCCCTCAGGGACAAGAAGGCAGAACAGAGGTGGCAGATCTTTAAGGACACTTTCCATAGAGTGCAAGAACTCTCCACACCCAGGTGTAAGAAATCAGGAAAGGAAGGCAAGAGAATGACATAGCTGAGCCGAGACCTGCTGGTGAAACTAAAGGGCAAGAAGGAAATGCACAGGCAGTGGAAGCAGGAACAAGTATCCTGGGAAGAGTATAGGGACACTGCCTGGTTGTGTAGGGGTAGGGTCAGGAAGGCCAAGCTGCTGATGGAGCTAAACTTGGCAAGGGATGCAAAGAATACTATGTAGGTCTTCTACAGGTATGTCAGCCAGAAAATGAAGGTCAAAGAAAGTGTACCCTCCCTTGATGAACATGATTGGCAAGTTGGTAACAATGGACAAGGAGAAGGTTGAGATACTCATCAGCTTTTTTGCCTTGGTCTTCACTGGCAACCCACACCTCTCAAGTGGATGGACTGCAAGACAAGGAGTGGAGGAGCAAAGTGCCTCCAACTGTAAGAGAAGATCAGGTTGTGACCACCTGAGGAACCTGAACGTACAGAATTCTATGGGACCTGA